>JAJPUD010019885.1:0-25700 GCA_023553655.1 Myrmecobius fasciatus
TTGGGATATAGGCCCAGTAGAAACACTGCTGGGTCAAAGGGTATGCACTGTTTGATAACTTTTTGAGCATAGCTCCAAATTGCTCTCCAGAATGGTTGGATCCATTCACAGTTCCACCAACAATGTATCAGTGTCCCAGTTTTCCCACATCCCCTCCAACAGTTATCATTATCATTTCCTGTTATTTTAGCCAATCTGACAGGTGTGTAGTGGTATCTCAGAGTTGTCTTAATTTGCATTTCTCTGATCAATAGTGACTTGGAGCACCTTTTTATGTGACCGGAAATAGTTTCAATTTCTTCGTCTGAAAATTGTCTGTTCATATCTTTTGACCATTTATCCATTGGAGAATGGCTTGAATTCTTATATATTTGAGTCAATTCTCTATATATTTTAGAAATGAGGCCTTTATCAGAACCTTTGGATGTAAAAATATTTTCCCAGTTTACTGCTACCCTTCTAATCTTGTCTGTATTCATTTTGTTTGTTCAAAAACTTTTCAACTTGATATAGTCAAACTTATCTATTTTGTGATTAATGATGACCTCTAGTTCTTCTTTGGTCACAAATTCCTTCCCCCTCCACAGGTCTGAGAGGTAAACCATCCTACATTGTTCTAATTTGTTTATAATATCATTCTTTATGCCTAGATCATGAATCCATTTTGACCTTATCTTGGTATATGGTGTTAGTTGTGGGTCAATGCCTAATTTCTTCCAGACTAGTTTCCAATTATCCCAGCAGTTTTTGTCAAATAGTGAGTTTTTATCCCAAAAACTGGGGTCTTTGGATTTATCAAACACTAGATTACAATTGTCATTGAGTATTTTGTCCTGTGAACCTAACCTATTCCACTGATCCACTACTCTATTTCTTATCCAGTACCAAATGGTTTTGGTGACCACTGCTTTATAGTATAGTTTTAGATCTGGTGCAGCTAGGCCACCCTCATTTGCATTTTTTTCATTAATTCCCTTGAAATTCTTGACCTTTTGTTTTTCCAGATGAATTTTGTTGTTATTTTTTCTAGTTCAGTTAAATAATCTCTTGGGAGTTTGATTGGTATAGCACTAAATAGATGGATTAATTTAGGTAATATTGCCATCAGAAATGATGATTTTAGATAAACCTGGGAAGATTTACACTAACTGATGCAAAGTGATGTGAGAAGAACCTGAAGAACATTCTACACAATAAAAGCAATACTGCACAATGAAGAACAGTGAATGACAGCTATTCTCAACAATTATCTGAGACAAGAACTAATGATGAAACATCCAGAGAATTGGTACTTTCTCACTACAACTTGAAACATGCTGTTTTCATCTATTTTTCATTCTTCTTTTTATATGTATATTTATATACAAAATGACTAATATTTAATCATTAAAGATTTGAATCATTGCAACTGTATGTTACTTTTAGTTGCTTACTTTCAGGGAAGGGGAAGGAAATAAATGAAGAGAGGGATAAAATTTGGAACTCATTGTTTAAGCTAAAATTTTTTTAACATGTAATTGTGTAAATAAAATATAAAAAATAAAAGCAAATTTGTATAAACATACATGCAAAGAGGTTGTATAACCAATGAAAATAAACTAGAAATATAATATTGGCAGACTTTAGATGATAAATGGTAAAAAATTAATTGTAAAATGAAAATAGAATAATAATTTAGTGGGGATTTTGGACCAGAATCAAATAGATCATTGACATTGGGTGATTTTATATCTCATTTCTTTTCTGACTTAAAAGAAAGAGGAGAAGGAACTGTAAGGATAACAATATAAGCAATAGAGACACAGTGATAGACTGCTGTGAATAGCAGAAGGCAAGTCTAGATAACAGTGTTTGCCAACCAGTGGGGGTAAGTACCTAACTTTTAAAAAATTATGTCTAGAGAGACAGTTGCAGCAATCCCAGAATGCAGAAGTACCAAAACATCCAAGGTTATAGAAAGAATTGAGATGACTAAAACTTTGAGGGAGTGAAGGGGCTATTCAAACCACAAAATCCTAGATTTTTTTCTTCCACTTCATATACCAGCTGTTTCTGAGACTGAAGGAAGAGTGTGCAGGATGACTTTTTTCAAAGGCTGTAGGTATATCAGTAGTTTAGTGATAAAAGCTTCTTGTTTTGAATATAGGTTTTTAAGTGATTTTTCTATTTCCAGTATCTCTTCTAAAGTATTAAACTTGGGAATTTTTTTTGAAATAAAATACATTTCTATAATATAATGTAAAAGTTTTTATTATATAAAAAATTACAGCTCTAGTGTTGGTAATGACTTAAAATTTATAGTAAAGGAAAATGAGCATTAGCATGGGTATCAAGAAATCTGAATTCAATAGACAGTTCTACTATACTAGCTATGTGACACTGACCACCAAGTCAGTTCACTTTTTAGAAATAATCCCCCTCTCTCTCTGTCTATCTGTCTCTGTCTGTCTGTTTGTCTGTCTGTCTTTCTCTGTCTATCTCTCTGTCTCTTTCTCTCTCACACATCCACATACACACACACACACACACACCAACAACTCTGATGGTTTCAAATTACACGATCTCAAAGTTCACTTCTTCCTCTAAATACATAATTTATATTTTTCCTTGCATTCTGTGGCTATTTAAATAATCAAATATAGTAACAAATTGGCTCATTTACTCTATTAAAGATTTAAGTTTTTTTCCATTTAGAGTTCTCATAAGCTCTCATAACATAACATATCTTTCTTCTCCATCCTTTAGATAAAAATTTATACACAGAGAATCCCTGTGAAGAAAGGGACTGTTTAGCCCCAAACTTCATTAAACTATCAAAGTATTAATGTTCAAGCCAACTGAAATGAAACAGCAAGGCATTCAAATCTTTGTATCATTAAATTATTTAGCAAAGCTACCTACTCTCCCCCAATTCAGCCCTGCTCCCAACTTATGCCTATAGCCCATAAACATGGATAAAAATCCCCTGTAGAGGTTTCAAACCTGTCTCATCAACATACACATATATGCACATACATCAAAAAAATCCATATTATTATGTATTAGAATCTGCAAAGAACCATGTGATCTTTCTGTTAGGCTTACATAGCTGGTTCTTCCTGTATTTGTTGTCTCTTTTTTTTTCTTTTAAGAAAGTAAAATCCCTAAATAAGAGAATATTTTTTTTTCTATTTCTAACCACAATACATTACAAATAACAAGTGCTTATTAAAAACTTCATTCATATCAGTGACATCATGATTTTAGAAGTTTCTGTTTTTATATGTTATTTATACAACTGTGTAGCTTATATTTTAAGTGTTAAATAACCTGATATTTTGAAATTAATTTTCTTTTAAAAGTTAGTACAGTTGGTGGTTTAATTAGTTTGTTTCATAATTATTTCATATAAAAGGAAAGTCAATTTCTCATTCTTTTGCTATGATTCACCTGAATCTCTCCATCATGCTGAAAATGAAGTAAGAGGAACAAAAAATGGCTTTGCCATGTTTTAGTATTCTAACAAGCTTAAAAATGAAACATATTCGGGGCAGCTAGGTGGTGCAGTGGTTAGAGTGCCAGCCCTGAAATCAGGAGGACCTGAGTTCAAATCTGGTCTCAGACACTTCCTAGCTGCGTGACCCTAGGCAAGTCATTTAACCCCAATTGCCTCAGCAAAAAGCAAAAAAAAAAAAAAATGAAACATTCAAACAGGGACTAAATGTTAATTGTAAAGCAGGGTCATGAAATCAGTCCCTATTCTCCATAGCTAGAGTCTTAATGAAATAAATTCATTTCTTAATGAAATAAATTCAGTACAAATAAATGATAGGTAAGAAAAGGTCATGCTTTAGAAGCATTGTTTATTTCCCCTTAGTATCATAGAGTAACATATAGAACACTGGATTTGCAATGAAAAACATGGATCAGTTCCTATCCCTGACAGTTAAGTTCTTGCACAGCTTTGGACAAGTGAATTAACTTCTTGGTGGTTTTTAGTTTGAGGGGTCTAAATTAAATGATCTCTGAGTTATTTTTGAACTCTGATAAAAAACAATATTCTTTAGAATCATATTTCACAATTCAACAAGAATACATGAATTTTTTCCAAGTAAATGCTTGCATTTTCTTGCTCTGGTGATACATCAAGTAGTAGGAAGCATTTGATAATTTCACAAATTAACCTCCAATGAAAGTAAATGTGCTAAGACAACAAGAAAAAAAAATTATTTGCTAATGATTTAAGGCATTGCAATATAAAAATAAAAGCAAATGAACAAACACAAAGCTAAAAGTATTTTAATATGTGTTTAGGTCACAGTCTCCTTACTAAAAGCAATCAGGTATAAGTCATTAATAATAAGACTCAAAAAGTGTCTGGGATTCTTTTCATTTCAATGCAAAATATCTTTTCTAAATGAACTGTCATTTAGTATATGCATCTTTCTTTTACTTCCATAACTCTATTTTCATTTTTTTATTTTCCTGTCTTCCTTTCTATCATACCATGTGTCACACTCTACCCGAAGGTAAGGCACTATTGTAAGGAGATTTCTATAAATCTCAATAAATTCTGTTACATATCAATACCATACTTTATGGCAAGTTTCAAGAAATTGTGTGTGTGTGTGTGTGTGTGTGTGCGTGTATAGATACATATACTTTGTCTTAACATTGGATGGTGATTTTTGGTAGCTTATAACCTAAGGAGTTTCTCTTTTCTAAGCTAGAGTTTTCAGAAAATCTGAAGGTGTATGCCTCTTCTGTATTACAAATTTAAATTATTATTAGCTTGAAATAAGGTCACAATCACATGAAAAGCAACTGTAAGTTAGCTTATTAAAAATTCTTTATGTTTAGCTATTAAGGGACACTGATGACCACTTCACTGTGCCTTTTCCCTAATAAGGGTCAGTTTCTGATAGCCTTATGCTTATACATGCAATTAGATGAGAATTCAATTCTTTATGAATTTCAGAGAACAGATGAATTTTATTCTTCAACTCTTTCCTTTCCCAAGTATTGACTGATTCTACTAGTATTGTTATTCAGTCTCTACTTATTAGGAATATCTCCCTCCTTTTCTCTTAAGCTGCGATTGGCCTCATTATATAAAATGGTAGTGACATTGTTCGCACATGTATAAATGTAATCAGGCTTAAGATTTCAGAAAAATAAATTAAAAATTAAATTAATAAGATGTTTTATAATAAAACAACTTCTGGACAGTCAGGTTGGTCTCAAGCCTTCCCCCACTGTGTTTCATTTTTAAGTCAGTTGCCCAAGTGATTTTCCTAAGGTGCAATCTATTCATGTCATTTCCCTATTCAATAAAATGCTATATTTCTAGTCATTTTTCATTGTACTCCTTACCATATAGTCTATTTCCTAGGTATGCCTTTTTTTTCCTGAGGCAATTGAAGTTAAGTGACTTGCCCAAGATAACACAGCTAGGAAGTGTTAAGTGTCTGAGGCCAGATTTGAACTCAGGTCCTCCTGACTTAAGGGCTGGTGCTCTATCCACTGAGCCACCTAGCTGGCCCAGTACACTTGTTTTTTACTGTTCCTTAAACATTATATTCCATCTCCCTGATCGCCATACCTTAAAACTCTTATTAATCTCTTCTTTATTTTGGTTTTCCTAAACTCCTTAATGACCCAGCTCAAATAATATGATTGTAAGAGAACTTTTACTCATTCCCAGTGCTAACTTCTTAATTCTGAGAATACCTTATATTTATACTGCATTATTTTCTTCGTTTATAGTTTTTCACATGTTGTTTTCTATTAGAATAAGAGTTTCTTATTAATGGAAATTATGTCTGACCTTTTTTTGTAATTTGAATTCTTAGCATAATGCCTGTCCCATAATAAGCTTTTTTTATTTTCTGTTCTCATATTCTTCTAAATCTAGACTGTCAAAATCAAAATCGTTGGATATGCTTCAGACATAGGAGTTTATCTTAAAGCAAGCTGCTGTTGGATTTAGTCTAGTGATTTTTTTAGGTCCTTTCACATTCTCCATCTATGATCCCGTGAAAATAGTTAAGAGTTTTAAAAGTAGATGAGAAGGGAGAATACTTCAGACCTTGAAGACATGTGAAGAATGACACAGAAGTGGGAATGTCATCATGGGAATGCAAGGATAGACCAGTATTGAGTATAAGAATGAAGGGAATCATAAAGGGAAATAATTATCCTGGAAAGATAGGTTGGAGGCAGATTGTGAAGGATTTAAAATGCAAAATAGAAAATCTTATATTTTATCTTAGTGATACGAAGCTTCTTGAGTGATATGGTTCGACCTATATCTTTGGAATATCAATTTGCCAATAGTATAGATGATGGATGGAATAAGAGAGGTTAGATGCAGGGAAACTAATTAGAATGTGCAATAATCCAGGCCAGAAGTGAGGGGATGACTGAGTGGGGAGAAAGGAATGGATTCTAGACTTGTGGCAGAGGTAGAATAACAGAGACTTTGCAATGAAATAGATATGGATGAAGGGACTAGAGTAAAAATAAAGTTTCTGATGACTCCTAATTTTAGAACAAAGGGGAATAGAGTAACAGTAGTATTGAGTTATCAAATATGTGTCCTGACTGAGTAAATTCGGGCTTATACTGTCTCCAATCTAAACAAGGTATTTTAATAGGATGCATGTACTCAGTGGGCAGGCTGGGCTCCCTGAAAGAGTCAACAGCCAAGCAAGACAAAGATTTTTTATATAGTAATTGATGATAATTACATGACAAAATATGTAAATTGTGAGATTATAGGAATAACCTAATATGGGAAGTTCTTAAAGCCTTGGTGGAACTGTGCATATGGTTACCCAGAATGAATACAGAAAAGTCTACTTAAGGTGATATTAATGTATGGTAATGATATTATAAGTATCATAGGTTCACCCAAGGATGGCAAAAAAGAGAAACTGCCTAAGGTACCGTGTTGGAGGAAAGATTTATTGAGGTTTGCAATACAAAGTGCTGTTCTGCGTCCTGTTGGTGCTACTATCTTACTGGCTGATTTGTGTGTTTGGTGTTGTAGTAATCTTTGTGTGGTCATCTGGTAATGTGGTTTCAGAACATGCCAGATTATTCTTTGTTCTAGTGAGATCCATGATTAATAAATTCTGTGAGATTTAGGGCTATAATCATAATCCCATCAGTAAATGTCTTTGAAAGATTTTTTTAAAATAGGAATGGTGTGTTTACAGAGGAAGATTTTTACATATGCTGAATTTGAGATACCTTTCTATGTCCTAAGAAGATATTTCTAGCAACTTGTTGGACAAGACTTTCTAGTCTTTTTAGAAATCTAATCTTAGGACCAGATAAAATTCCAACTTTTACAAGATACATTTCATATCCTTCTTCCCCCTGTAAATTATTTCCTATTTATTTTACATATAGCTTCATTTCCAAGAACTTGATTTCTGTGCTGGGAAGGACTGGAGCCAGGTCCACTGATCTGCTCCTCTACTGAGCTAGGTCTTAGGGTCTCAGTTGATTAATACCTTTTCACTTGCTTTCCCAGACTCTGTCTGAACACCCCCTTTCACAGTGAGACTGACATTTATTGAATTTTTTCCAGTTTATCTTGAACTGGAGGGTGTTTTCCTTCCATTGGACTCTGGTCAGAGGTTTGGTTTCATGTGGTTTTTGTGGGAAATATGGAGAGCTTGAACTGCTTCCTGGCTTCACTTAGTCATCTTGGTCCCACCTGGGGAGGTGCCATTACTTACGATTTTAACCTGATTTATCAGAGGTGCCCAGGACATTATTTTCTGCTTCATATTTGTTTTATTTCCTTCCAGTCTTTCATTTCAGTGTTGCTTAAGGATTCTTAGACTGAAACATATAAATGGCTTTTAGGACATACTCTAAATCTGACTATCTCTATCCTCTCTGGAATTCAAGGGAAAAAAAACAATATTCCTTTTTTTTCTCTGACACTATAATCTAAGTTAAAGCACATTTTCCCATGGAAAGGAAAAGGACATAGGAGTATCTGAAAGTGCAGAACTGGTTGTTCACTCAGGAGCTCTCCTGGAAGCATAGCCTGGGCCATGCCAAGACTTCTAAGCTGCTGAAGAGCTGGTTGCTTTGAGAAAATATGAATTTGTTGGGAGGAGAAAATATGCTTCAGGGTAGATGTAAGGTACAACATAATACAAGTAATTCAGGTGGCTTTCTGAATTTTAATACTCTAAAGTAAACCTCCAATCACTCTGTCCTAACTGAAGATCTGATAAAAATTAAACCATTCCTGAAATATGTCTAGTTTACTCCTTTCTTCACTGACATTTTGGTCTAATCTATAAGCTTTCAGGCTGAGGCTATGTAAAAATCTATCCCCCACCATACTATAATAAGAATAGCTATATCTTAAATCTTGTAGGAAAAGGATGTGTCTTTCTGTTTTAATTTCTTTAGTTTATTCCCTCTTCAACTTCTTTGGTGTAATACATAATACTCTTAAAATGCTTCCCATATTCTTTTTGGCTGACAGAACACCTAACAAATAGAAAAAAAATGGATTGTTATAAATAAAAGGTACCAGAGAAATCATTAATCAAAGTCCCTTATTGTACATATGAAGAAACTGAATCCCAGAGAAGTAAAATACCTATATATTTACCTATATATTCAAATTAATTTCATTAAGTATATCATTTTTCAGATGTTATTCTATGAGTTCTTTGATAATGAAGTAATGCTTCTATTAACTAAGGAAAATTCCTTTATATGTAGTCTTGTTCCTATCCTTTTCTATCTTCCTGTGTATTTCCTTCTTGCCATGACTATCATGCAAATGAAGAATTAGCCTTGTCCTTTTTGGCCCCCTAAGGGGGAGAACTAGGAATAATGAGGAGAAATTATAATGAAGAAAATTTAAGTTCAATGTCAGGAAAATAATATGAAAACAAAAATAAACTTCTTAACAATTAAAGCTATCCCAATTAACAATGGATTATATTAAAAGGTGAAGGATTCCTACTATTGTAGATTTTAATGTATAGCCTGGACAGTCAGTAATCATGTCCATATATAATTGGCATAGTTTATGGTTTAAGCTAGAAAGATCCATAAGTTTTCAACTGTTAATTTATTACTGTTCTCTCCCAATTTTGGATTGCCATCTCTCTACTGGTTTCTTCCATTTTGACTACAAACCTGCCTGTCTTCCATTCTAAAAACATTGTACAGCCAAAATTCTTTGAAAAAGTGGAATATTCAGGATATCTTCTTTATCACCTCTTATCTATCTTCTGAAGTCATCTTTGGAAAAAAACCTGCTTTTTCCAAAGATGGTGGTCGTTAGGTCGTTTCAGTCATGTTCGACTTTTAGTGGAATCATTAAAGATTTTCTTGGCAAAGATTTTGGAGTGGCTGGCCATTTCCTTTTCCAGCTCACTTTACAAATGAGGAATTGAGGCAAACAAAGTTCAATAACTCCAGGGTCACACAACTAGTAATGGTCTGAGATCAGATATAACCTCCTGAAGATGAGTCTTCCTGATTCCAAACTCAGTGTTCTATCCACTATGCCACCCAGTTACTTATGTACCAATGTCACCAATGTCTTAATTACTGCCTCCTCTTCCTCATTTTATTTCCACCACTATCACTGCAGCTGCTATTGCTACCACTCTCACTACTAGTATTACTATAACTGCTGCTACTCCGACTCCTACTAATCCTACTACTCCTACAGCTGTGGATTTCTGATTGCCTCTGTCATATTCAATTTTGCTGAAAAATAATATTAAAAAGAAAGTGGCATATTGGAAAAGCTTACTGCCACCGTATACTTGTTGAATATCATTACTGTTAGGGAAATGCAATTATTTATCAAATAGCTACTCAGTGTAAAGCACTACACTTCATGCTGGAGCTATAGGGACAGAAACAAAGTAACCCATGCTCTCAAGTTTTCTATCACAATCTACATTTTTAACAGTATGTTTTCTAATAAATTACTAAAATAATTTATGCCATCAACTCTTGACTGTGAACTCTTATATCATGTTTTCCAGAGTTGACAAATAAGAAATGTTTTTGGCGACAGTGTATTCTGTATGTATAATACTCTTGATCTCAATCCCTTTTTCAGAATGAGAGGAGAAAAGTGTGAGTAATTGAGGTCATGGGAAGACATTTCTTACCATGACTTTCTTCCTTTCTTTATATTTGGAAACAGTAGGGACAGGAAAAATAGTGGAAGTAGACATGATTCCTGCTAGCCCTGATGACACACAACAGATAGGCTACCTGTGTATAAAGGCTTCCAGCAAGGTAGTAAATGTAACCTTAATTATGCACAGAGCTCCAGGAAGGCAGAAATGAGCTTTCTATGTCCCCATTTTATTCTCAGTCTTACAAGTTTCTTTGCTGGTACTCTTTTCCTTTAGAAAAAATGCCCAGGCATGAGCATCTGCATAAATACAATTAGAGAGCTTCATTTTTATAATACCAGAGTTGAATATATAATTTTAGTTACAATTTAGTTGTCACAATTATTTATGTTATCCATAAACATGTGTACTTCTAATGACTTTCTTCAACTTTTATTTCACATAATAATGCCCCCGACAGTTGTGGGTACTTCACCCAAACAACATTTGTAAGACCTTCTAGAAAAAGAATGCTATGGACTGAATATTTTTTTAAGTTTCTCTCAAGTAGCTTTTTTATACCCAAGACCATTTTAATCATTGTAATTGCTGTAAACATCATAATTGAAGACTACTATGAACATGATACTATATCATCTAAAATATTTTCTTATCCTATAAGTTACAATGTTCTAAGTCTATAATATTATTTTCAATGTACTTGAGTATGTGGCATATATTTTATATGGCATATTATATATGTGTGTGCATTGCTTATCTGTACACATTATTTATATACTATAGATCATAACATGTATTTCTTAAAATTTTCCTTTTGATCAGAATCTGTGATTTCATCTGCATAAGGAAGAGCAGCAATGAAAAACCTTTCTCTATCAATTCATATAGTCTTAGGGTGCTATGGAAAAATTAAATGATTCACCCCCCAAAATACAGCTAATATTAAATCATACATAATTTGATCTCAGGACTTCCTGAATTAGGTTAGTTCTCTACCAACTATGCTGAATTTTCCTCACCATTGCCAATATTAAATACTTGAGAAATCAAGCAGATAAGCAAAAAATTGTTGTATCATCTGTAGGTTACAAGCCAAGGTGCTATTTTGTTTTGAATATTCAATTACTTAACAAGTGCCTTATTTTGCCCCAACATTAAACACAATCTATGACAATATTGACATTAGTACCACCTCTGTCAGTATTGGGGTGAAGAGTCAGACCCAATTTATCACAATGAGATTTACATAGATTTTGCCCTCAAATATCATCTAGTCCAATAATATAAAATATGAAAAAACTTGCTAAGCATAGAAACAGACAAGACTTGATTTTGAATATCACATTTGATACATTTATTTCTTTAATCCTGAAATATGGTAGATACACATTTACATAGATTTTTATAAATTCACAAAGTTTATAATCAATCTATTTCATACATGTTTATGCTTTTTATAATAAATATACAGATTTTTAATATTTCTATAAAATATTTTGCATGTGTATGTGCATGTATATTATTAATTTTATATATACACATACATGTATACACACCTACATATTTACACACTTCTGTTCACAGTGGTCCTTTACCCACACACACACATACATAAAACAAACATATATATATACCTGTGTATATGGCTGAAGCACATGGGATACAGGATACTGTGAAGAGAAAAGACCTGCCTACATATTATTAATGCTTTCAATAAGAGAGTAGGTACTGCATATGAGTAAAGATAAACATCACAAAAACTGAAATTAATTGTAACTTAACAGTTCACTTTAAATGACAGATATGAGTGGTTCTATCATATATCAGTGAATATTCTAATGACTTTTTACAAAAAAAGATTAAAAATAAACCAAATAAGAATAAAACATCAGGAATAACAAAAGGTTGAGTGTGTGTGTGTAAAGCACACCACAACAAAGAGGCAAAAATTGCACAGATAGACTCACCTAGCAAATACCTGATTATTTTATCTAGTAGAAAGAAATAGCAATATAGGATATCACTGACTGAGAATAAAAATTTACATTAAAATTGCATGTAGCAGAGTGATGAAAGATTGTTAATTGTGTACTTTCATGCAAATAATTTCCACAATGATTCATACTTCCAGTTCTTTCATTTTTATAAAATTTATCTTGTAAGTATATCATCCAATGCCAAGCTCATGAAAGACAGGCTTTATAAGGTTTTTTAATCCTCATGCCTACATAGGAGACATGGACCAGTCCAGTATAATGAGATAATGGGAAACATGTTAAAAATGGAATCATGACAGGAAAAGAAAATATTGAATGTTTGGAGGTAATGTGAGAAAATTGGGACATTAATACATTGCTGGTGGAGTTGTCTACTCATTCAACCATTCTGGGGAGCAATTTGGAATTATGCCCAAAGGATTATCAAATTGAGTATATCCTTTGATCTAGCAGTGTTTCTACTGGGCCTATATTCCAAAGAGATCATAAAAAGGGAAAAAAAAACCCTGTCCAAAAAATGTTTATAGCAACTCTTTTTGTAGTGGCAAGAAACTAGAAATTGAGTATATGTCCATCACCTGGAAAATGGCTAAATAAGTTATCATATATTATTGTTATAGAATATTTTTGTTCTATAAGAAACTATCAGCAGAATGATTTCAGAAAGAACTGGAGAGACTTGCATGAACTGATACAAAGTGAAGTAAGTAAAACCATGAGAATATTGTGAACAGCAACAACTGTTCTGATAGATGTTCTGATAGATGTGGGTCTTTTCAACAGTGAGGTGATTCAGGCCAGTTCCAATGTATTGTCATGAAGAAAGCCATTTGTACCCAGAGAGAGTACTGTGAGTACTGAGTGTCAATCATAACATAGTATTTTCACTTTTTGTTGTTGTTTACTCGTATTTTGTTTGCTTTTTCAATTTTTTCCTTTTTGATTTATTTTTCTTGGGCAGCATGATGTATTTCCACAATCATCATGCTGTGTATAGAAACATTGCACATATTTAACATATATAAAATTGCTTGCCGTCTAGGAGAGAAGGAGGGGAGAAGGGAGGGGAAAACACTTTGGAACACAAGGTTTTGCAAGTATGAATGTTAAAAAGTATCTATGCATATGCTTTGTAAATAAAAGTTTTAATCAAAAAATAAATAAAAATAGAACATATGAGAATGGATTTTGCATTTTCATCTTGGTATTTTCTGGTCTGTGATCATTTACAACTTCATCAATTTGTCTCAGACTGTTTCTTTTTTCCAAAAAAAAATAATAACGTTATCTTTAGGATTTTCCTCAAAGGCATTTTGGAAAGAAAAATTGAAATACTATAGATAATGTACTTTATAAAACTTAGATGTATCATGTGAAAAATGTTACTAATATTGAAAGAACTCTTATTTTCAAAAAATTCTTTTTGGTAAGCATTTATCTTTTATTCCACTTCACGTTTCAGTGATTTTATTTTTTCATCCCAACAGTTTCTACCCACTTTCTATGTTTATGCTTTTCTTATTTTCAGTACTTGAAATACAATATGTTCCTTCCTTTGCCTTCCCATTCACTTGTTGAAATTCTTCCCATTGCCACAACCTTTATAAAAATTTCTCTTGTTCTCCCAGCCAGAAATAATTGCTCTATACCAGAAGCACTTGTGGCAATTTTTATCTGACATGCATCAAAAAATTTTTAATTTATAGAATAATTAAGTCTTTTTTCAATATTAAATTGAAAGTTCTCTGAAGTATAGTCAGAATAATATAGCAAACTTAATCTGTTATTTAAATTACAATGGTCATGGAAGTCACTTCAGAGATATTTATAAACCAGAACACATTACTTATGAATATGTACATATTGATGTTTTTGAAATGGACATTGGAATTTTGTAAGATAAATTTATTGAGCATTTCAGTAAGGCTGTTATATTCTTATCTATCCCCTTGAATAAACCTGTCAATGGCTTGTCGTGTATATTATGCCTATGCAAAGGGTCAATTTCAAAATCCATATCCTTAATTGTAGAAGTTGCATGACTACATATTGATATTGACACATTTATGGTCAATAGGAATGCTTTTCTTTTGGTTATCTTGAACTTGATTACAAAACATCAATCACCAGTTATTTCCCTGTTTCCTATTGAGAGAACATGATTAAGGTCAACAGATAGATAGTAATAATTATATTTGATGGCACTTATGAGTCATTCAGTATGACCTCTCTGCTTTAGAGATGGAAAACCTGAGGCCCAGGGAAAATAAATAATTTGCCTAAAGTCACAGAGAACCCAAATTTCACCCCATATTTTCTGATACAAATTGAGCATTTTTCATTGAATCATTATACTTCATTTAATTTCTGTGGAATATTTATACTAACTTCAACATTTTCAGAATCAGTGACAAAATAAGGGTAAAAATACTTATAGTTGTCCATTACCCTGTGGACAACTTAGTTATGATTCTTTTAAATTTAGCCCAGTTGCTCAACATTTCTGAGACATTATTGAATGATTCAAGTTTAATGACATTCTAGATTGCTTAGGGCTTATAACAGATTTACCTCCACTGATAATAGTCTTCATGTACTTAATGTCATTCTCCAACGCCATGATGAAACAGGTTATCATAGGGGGAATTCAGTGGAGAATTAATAGATTTTCAAATTAATTGCTTCCTAATCTTTAAAATGAGGGAGTAGGATTAGATGGCATCTGAAATTACTTCCTGCTCCATATTTATGATCCTAACCTAATAGACTAGCTTTCCTTAGCATGGCAGTTAAAAATCTAGGCAAATATTTTCCCTCCTCTAGGAAGTCCTGAGTCCTTTTGTGATTTTAGGTCTCCAGGATTCTTTGCACAAGGTTACTAAGTAGTCAAGCAATCAACCAACAAGAATTAATTATCAGTATGCCAATTGTGGTCATAAAACAATCACTATTGTCAAGAAGCTTGCTTTTTAATTGAAGAGACTAACATACACTAATAAATGGCATAAATTTAAAGTGAATATGTGAGTGTGTCTATGGATACTTGAGAGTTCTTTTGTACTGTACATAATCTTAAGTTACAAACAGAAGGAAGAGAACAAGTTTGGTTACAGTAGGAAGAGAAAGTTTTACAAAGAATGCCTTGGCTCTTAAAATATGCAATATTTAAATAGGCTAAAAATAAATAGGACTCTTGTAAATGAAAGGAAAAATAGACATTAGAAAATATATATTGCTCCAGGTTTGCATATTTTATGAGTTAAGGTTGTATACTAGAGAAGTTACATGTATACTTGTATCTGTGTATGCATGTTAAAGTCAGAATAAGCATGGTAGTAAAATAGTGTTGAAGATATTTGGGAGTACATTAGGACATTTTGAGGGCAGGTAACTTGATATCAGATGGTAGATTAGTTGGATTAACAGATACAGAATGTACTGAAAAGTGAATATATGGAGTTAGGGAACTCCATTGGGCAGGCTGTTCTAGTGATAAATTGAAGTATTTAGTTAGTGTCAAAATTAATGGAAAGGCAGAAGCAGAAAGAAATCAAAAAGACAGTAGCACTTGGTAACTGAAATAGTTACAAATAGTCATTTATTTAATTTTACTTTTGAGTTTATATCAATTTTGAAATATAAAACATGATTTATGAGAGTTTGGCACTTGTAGGCATGGATAATATCAAACAACAGAGATAAATGCTTTCATTCATTGAGCAGATCCTATGGAATAGCTGAATGGCTATGGCCAAGAATTTCAAGGATTGAGAAGATTTGAACAAATGATGATCTGTCCCTATACAATTAAGTGTCTGTTTTGATGAAATTATACATATGTTAAATTATTCTGAAATGTTACTCTATTATTATTTATGTATTCATATATATGTATATACATGCACTTCTATGGGTATATTTATTCATGGGCATTGGAAAACCTAACAAAGTTAACTAGTTTTCACATCAATGAGAATTTTCTAAGCATTATATAATCACCAAATCCATCAGCTGACATAATTTTATAAGAAGTGATTCCCAGCATAGTAATAACTATTCTAAGACTTTATTTTCAAGAATGCTAGATTGGGAAAACTTATTTTTCCTCATAGACTGTCTCTCTAGAGAAATACCCAATAGGAAAGCTATATAGTGAAAATGTCTACAGTTATTCAGTAGAATTCTCTAGTGTTTCTATCTCCATGTTTAATCACTCAATTTTGCCCCTTGCCAGTTCTCATTGTGCTGAAATCCCCATTACATGCCATTGAACTCCATGAGTTTCTCAGAGCTAGTAGAGTCTTGCATTCAATGAATGGCAAATAAGAAAGACTGAGAGGACAAGAATAGGAATGGTGGCTGAGGGAACTGGTTGAGGAGAATGCATAATCTTTGTGCCCTTTTATTCTTTAGTAATTAATATACGCCATAATTTGTAGCTATGTTTTATCACTGGGAGAATATTGATGTTTTAGAAATCATTTTATCTGTGTTTATGGAGGTGGTACTGCTTGGCCTTTGTAATAACATTAAAAAAATCTTCCATATCAGTGAGAAATGTATTCCAGTCATTCAAAGCTTGAACTCAGAATGAATTTTTCACAATAAAACATTGCTAAACAATCTAGTTGGATGCAATACATTACTTCAGATGTATTATGGATTAGGATTTGTGTTCAGTGAACTGGAGAACAACCTCTGATATTGTTGTTTGCTTTGTTTTGTATCCTAAGACCTGAGTCACACCATAGGAGTATAATAAATGCTTACTGATTGATTATAAGTATTATCAGGCATGATATTTCATAAGGAAAAAATCTTCATATTTGCATAATGATTTAGCAAGGGGACTTTCAATTTAACTAGTATGAATAATTTTTAATGAGGAAAAACTAAATAAATTCTACAACTTTTCTGCAAATTTTAGTCTTAACTGAAAGGTTGTAGAATTATTGAGGGTCATACAACTACCTTCAGAATTGTGATTTGTAATTATGGCATCAAATAAGAATTATTTGTAAAATGTTTAGCACAATGCTTAAAACACTGTAGGAATTAATAAATACTTGATCCCTCCATTGTTTCTTTGTTCTTTAAACTGGCTCTTACAGTTTATATCATGATTCTTTTTTAAATACGTATCAGATTTTTGTTTATGTACATGTATATATATATATATATATATATATATATATATATACAAATATTACTTATATACATATGCATGCAATTATATGGGTAAGTTATATAAGATAGATATTTGATGTTTATATGATAAATTAATATAATTTAATGTAGTTTATATTATATGCAATTATGTTTTGTTAGAGCATAAGCATAGATTTTTTTTCATGGAAATACACAAACACACTTATGCACTCAAATTGCTGTGGTAGAATGTATACTATAAGAAGACAGGCATATAATGGCTTTAAACTTCCCACTGTCCTTTCTTCAAAACAACTTCTTGATAGAAGTCACAAATATTAATATCCCTATTTGAAATATGAGGAAACAAATTTGCTAATATGTAAAATTATGTCTGATAAGTTTTAGATCTATGACTCAAACTCAGGTCTGTTGACTCGAATACAATCAAACACTAGCTATAGTTATTTTTATGTCTTCAGATTTCAGAGGTTACTGTCTAATTGATAGAGGTAATTTTCTTTATTGAGAAAACATTCCTTTATAACAAAAGAATAACAAGTGTAGCAACACATCATAGACAACAAACTTGAGCAGAGGAATACTAAGTATGGAGACAGAAAGCCCTGAATTTAAATCCAGACTTAAATAGGTACTACCTATGAGACTTTGGGAAGGTCATTTAATTTCTGTCTGCTTTTCCCCTAACTTGCAAAATAGAAATAAAAAAATAGCACCAACTTCCTAGAATTGTTTTGAAAATCATAGGACATATTATTTGTAAAGCTCAATGAAGTGCCTGGCACACAATATATACTTGGTTTACATATGCTTATTTCTTTCCCTATGTATTTCCCGATCCTCTCCTTCCCAATCTAACATTGAAGCAACATCTTGCATATATAAATGCTAGAAAACATTTTTCATTCTAGTCTGATCTTGTCATCATCTCTATTTTGGAAGATACAAGGAATTAATCAGTCTGTCAGTTTCCCTCTTCAGCTCCACCACCTGTTGTTTACATCCAGCATTTTTCTTCTTTCCTTTCCCTCCTCTTTTACTTTTCAAGATACAAATAAACAACATATCACCACTCACCACGTTACTTTTTTCTGTGTAGATAACATACATCATAAACTATTTTCTAATTTATGAATATATTGGAATTCTGGTAATTTTGAGAGACTACCAAAAAACCATTTGAGTTGAAAACGAATAGATCATGAATTATGCAAGGATGTACTGTGTAACTTTTTATATTTCTTTTATTGCTCTCATATTTAGTGTAGTGCCTTCTGTTTTACATGGACTTAATGTGTTTAATGTTGAAAAGTTATATTGTTATTGACTCTACATAGACAAAATTGTTTATGTCTTAGAAGCCACCAATAAATTTACAATTATTGTCTATCTCTATGATGATAAACAAACATAAATAGAAGTAAATGATTACTAACCTATCCCTTAGCATGACTATGAAAAGAGTAAAGGATTGGGATTATGCAATATGAATTCAAATCCTAAATCTGTTGCCTGCTATTAATGTCATCTTTAAAAAATAACAACTGAGGAACAAATTTCTCATTTGATAAAATACAAGGAACAGAGTAGATGATCTTTAAGGTCCCTTCCAGCTTTGAAATTCTATGATTTTATGTTACAATACAATTGAACTTAGTCCAAACTTATGCAATATTTTTATTTAATGAAAAAAATTCAGTGGCTCAATTTCTGATATTATTGCTAAAAGTTTATTCCTTCTCCCTTTATTACCACTTTTTTTCCATTTACTTGTAAAGATAGTTTTCAACATTCACTTTTAGAAGATTTTGAACTATTTTTTCTCTCTCCTCTACCCTACCCCTTTCCCATGAAAACAAGCAATCTGATGTAATTTATACCTGTCAATCATATTAAACATATTTCCACATTAGTTATATTGTGAAAGAAGAACCAGAACAAAATGAAAAGAAAAACACAAGAATGGAAAAACAAAATAAAAAGTAAAAAAAAATATTCAATTATTGATATTCAAAATATTCAAAAATCATTCAATTTGCATTGACTCCATATTTCCTTCAGTATATATGGATAACATTTTCCATTATGAGACTTTGGGAACTGTCTTGAATCAATATATTCCTGAGAAAAGCCATTCCCTAACTGATGGTCATTCCTTAGATTTCCATTTTTTTTTCTCACAACAAAAAGATCTCATAAATATTTTAATACATGTGAGTCCTTTTTCCTTTTTATAGTTTCTTTGAGATACAGACCTAGGAGAGGTATCATTGGATCAAAGATTATAAAGCTCTTTAAGCACATTTTCAACTTGCTTGCCAGAAAGGTTGGAACAATTTACAACTCCACCGACAATTCATTGGAGATCCAGGTTTCCCATACTCCCTTGAACATTTATCATTTAACTTTTCTGATAGTCAGAAAGTGGTACCTCAGAGTTATTTTAATTTGCATTTTCCTAATCATCATTGATTTAGAACATTTTTCATTTGATTATAAATTGTGTTAATTTATCTGAAATCTGCATGTTCATATCCTGTGAGCAGATATGATTTGGGAAATGACTTGCATTTTTTATACATTTGACTTAGTTCTCTATATATTTCAGAAGTAAGGCCTTATTAGAAGCACTTGGTGTGAAAACTTTCCCAACTTTCTGCTTTCCTTCTATTCTTAATCACATTGGTTTTGTTCCCACAAAGCATTTTGTATTTCATAAAATTTTCTGTCTCCTTTTTGGTCATAATTTCTTCTCTTCATCAAAAAGCTGTCAATAAACTATCTCTTATCATGCTAATTTGCTTATAGTGTTACACTTTATGTCTAAATTATGCACTCATTTTGACTTAATCTTGATAAAGAGTGTGCGGTATTGGACTATGCCTAATTTCTGCTATATTATTTTTTCAGTTTTCCCAGTAGTTTTTGTCAAATACTGAGTTCTTAACACAGAAGCTGAAATCTTTGGGTTTATCAAATTGTAGATCAATATATTCACTGACTCTTTTGTCTTGTGTAACTAACCTATTGCACTGATCTACCATCCGATTTCTTAGCAAGCACCTAATAATTTTGATGATTTCCATTTTACAATATAATTTTATGTTTAATATAGCTAAGAAGCTAACCTAGTGCATTTCCAGATGAATTTGATTATTATTTTTGAGATCTATAAAATACATTAGGTGTTTTGATTGGTATAATACTGAATTAATAAATAAATATGATAGAAATGTCATTTTTGTTTTATCTATGTTTACTCATGAGCAAGTGATATTTTCTCACATCATTTAAATATGACTTTATTTGTGTTAAAAGTATTCTATAATCATGTTCATGTAGGCAGATAAACTCCCAAGTATTTTATGTTGTCTATAGTTATTACAAGTGACAATTCTCTTTTTAACTTTTGATGCTGGGCTTTGTTAGTAATAGATAGTAATTCTGATGATTTATATGGATTTATTTTCTATCTTACTATTTTGCTGAAGTTGTTAATTATTTCAAATAGTTTTTTTAGCAGATTCTCTAGGATTCTCTAACAATAACATCATATCATCTGCAAAGAGTGAGTTTTGTTTATTCATTGTCCACTGTAATTTCTTTCTTTTTCTACCATTATTGTTAATGCTAACATTTCTAGAACAATATTGAATAATTGTGGTAATAACAGTCATTCTTGTTTCATCCATGATCTTGTGGGAAAGCGTTTAGTTTATTCCCATTACAGATAATGCTTGCAGATGCTTTTAAATTTTTATGTTTATTATTTTAAAGAAAACTCCCATTATTAATATGCTTTCTAATGTTTTAAAATAAAAAATG
Organism: Myrmecobius fasciatus; assembly: GCA_023553655.1. Lineage (NCBI taxonomy): Eukaryota > Metazoa > Chordata > Mammalia > Dasyuromorphia > Myrmecobiidae > Myrmecobius > Myrmecobius fasciatus. Next base: position 21,113 of record JAJPUD010019885.1, read on the forward strand.
GATGCTGTTTTGTCAAAAGATGCTCTGCATCTATTGAGACAAACATATGATTCTGTTAGTTTTGTTACTGATATGTTCAACAATGCTAATAGCTTTCCTGATATCTAGCCAGTCATGCAGTCCTGGCATAAATTGCACTTAATCATGGTATTTTATGCTGGTAATAAAGAATTTGTCAGGGCTCCTTCTTTATTTATTTTGCAAATATTTTATGTAGCATTGGAATATTTTTTTCCTAAATTTTTAGTAGAATTTAATTGCAAAATCCATCTAGCTTTAGAAATTTCTTTTTTTCTAAAGTGGGGTTATTTAACTATTGTATTTCCTCTTCTATTAATTTGGGCATTGTATATTTTTGTAAACATTCATCCATTTTTCCTAGATTGTTAAAATATTATCTGATTATTGCTTTTATGTTGTGTTTATTTACAGGGCAATGAATTTTTTTCATTTTTGATACTAGTAATTTGGCTTCGTAAATTTTTTTTCATTCAAATTAACCAAAGATGTATTTATTTTATCATTTTTAAAAAAAATTAACTTCTAGTTATATTTATTAGTTTTCATTAAAATAAATTAATTCAATTTAATAAATAAATAAAATTGAAATGAAATATTAAATTTGATTAGGTTACTATTATATTTATTGGTTCAATAGTTTTACTATGTAAATTTTTATCTCTCCTTTGATTTTCAGAATTTCTAATTTGCTATTTAATTTAATATTTTAATTTGTTCTTTTTCTAACTTTCATAGTTGCATAGTCTATTCATTGTTCTGTTTTTTCTCTTTTATTCGTGTCAACTTTTAGAGATATAAAATTTCCCCTAAGTGCTGCTTTTCCTGCATCTCATAAATTTTGTATCTCAGTTTTGCAATTTTCTTACTTTTCCCCCCAAATATCACAATGTTTATTGATCACAATGTTTATTGATAGATACAAGTACAAAAAAATCAGGGCATGAGCATGACTTGATAAATTAAGTAGACTTAAATAAAATAAATAAATAAATAAATAAATAAATGAAATAAAATAAAATAAGAGGGGCCAATTCAAATTCTCACCAGTTTATACCTACAAAAACCACTCCTCTTCAAGGACATCACCGATCTCTTAAAATTTATCAGTTTTGTGCAAGTAAGCCATGTTTCTTAAAAAAATAAAAAACAAAAAACAAAACCCCAAAACAAAACTTATACATTTGCCCAGGCTCAAGGATATTAACATCTAGCATATAAAGCCCATTGTTATAGGTAGATATATAGATAATATACTATTATGGCAACAACTATAAATTACAGTTAAAAATCCTCTGTAATAACCAAATATATATAATCAAATATTGCAAGGACTCAAGGATTACACTGAGAAAAGTGTGTCTCTACAGTATTCAGCGGTGCTATTCAGTTTTCTAACTTAAAACAGTCAGTGATTAACTGGCAACCCAGCAGGTTTTGGCTGTCTCTGGAAGCAGTTTCTTGAGAACTCAGGATGTTGTATATTACTAATGTGCTACATAAACATTAAGATATTTGATGGTACATTATGATTAAGATGTTTCACTACAAAAACTCTTAGGCAGAAGAAGATCCTATTGACACACTTCTGCTTTAGATAGTGGGAAAACAATGAATTTTTGCCGTGGTCATGCCAAACGTAGTTACTTACATCTCAGCAACAGTATGTTTGCACAGTTTTAAAGTTTTGACTGGTCTTTAGGCAGCTTCTTCCTCCGATTCTTCTTCTACAGTAGTTTACAGACAAGTAAGCTATTTGCTGACCTGGAATAAAGCCTTGCACTTCCTTGAAAACTCTTGGGTTATACCCTCTTTCCATGCCAGGAAAGCTTCCTCTTCAGCTATTTCCATATCATAGAAAGGAACAAGGGGCAGGAACATGCCTTTTTGAAAGCTGTTTTTTGTAGCAGAGCATCTGAAGAGCATACAGGGCACTCACTTGTAGGTCAACATGATCACAAAGAAACTTCTGCATTTCTGGCTTGAAAGAGAGAAGGAGCTATTTGTCCAAGTGCCCTTTGAAAGGAGCAGAGGAAGAATCTATGTCCTCATTGGATAGATTTACTTCCCTAGAGATATGCTGCAAGAAGCTAGTCATTAAAATATTCTCAAATCCCTTGCTTGCATGAAATCTGGGAGAAATGTTGGTTTTAATCCATTTATACATGGTTTGAGGGAATAGATCCAAATTTATTTGATTTAACAGTTCCTTCTCCAGTTTGAAAACTGGGAACAAAAAAAACTAAGTCCCTTTCCCTCCAAAATCTCCAACATTCAATCTTTATCATGATCAATTTCTGCCTGTTGACTCTGCTTTGTCAGAAAAGTTCTGTTTGTTAACCATTCATAACCATTCATAAGTCTGAAAGGATGGAGGCTTGAGCGGCAAACTGCATCACATAGGGTTTCATCAAAGACATATCTACTTTGGGCATTGATTCAATACATTCAGGAAATCCTGCAATAAAGTTATCAGTAGTGGCTATTCCTTCCTGTTTGAGTAAACCCATCAAAGCAGTTGGTTTTTCTTTTTCTTCATCCATTCTCTAGTGATTGGGTGATTGATTTACTTAGCCTCTCTGAGAGAAAGTTTTTGAGAGCTTTCATTTCCAGTATACTATTGACAGAATCATTTGCATTTCCACTATTCAGATACTTTGTCACCATAGATTCAGTTAGTTTGAGTAGTTTTTCTCTTGATGGTGGAGGCTTTTACTGATCTTGGCAGGCTTTTCTTGAATAAATAGTGGATTAGTTTTGAGGCCAACCTGAGTAGTGTGTCCCAGAGGTGATGTTTGAATGAGTGATTGTTGTGCAATGAGAGGAATCACAGTTATCTGGCATTAAAGACTTGGCACTTAATTTTATTCATTAGGAAAGATTGAGCAAGCCTCAGACTAATCTTATCTGCAATAAGCTGTTCTTTCTTAGAAAACCAAGGTGTCATATTCTTTGACTGTCCTTGCAGCTGGATAAGAGTCTCTGACTCTAGTAACTGGCTTAGCCCCTGGCTTTTTTGCTTCCCATCTCTCCAAACTGGGATTGTGTAGGAGTCAAGATATGATTCCCATGGCCATTGAAGAGTTGATTTGATCAATGATTTCCCATGGTGAGTGAAAATCTATCCTGCATAATTCCTGGACCAATACCAATTTTGGAATTGGTCCAAACATATCAGCAAGTCTTCCAAGTGGGTTCTTGCCAAGTTTCATCCTGGGTGGCATAAACATTTCCTCCAGGAAAAAGTCACTTCTCATCCCTTGAGCCATAGAAGAAGGAATAAAAACTCCTAGATTTTTTTACTGCATCTTGATGGATTTGATTGAGCAACTTTGATCCATTGTCAAGAAAAGCTTTGCAAGGAATCCAATTGTGTTTCCACAATGTCACGGTAACATGGCACTCCAAATCATTTCCCATATATTTTCCAAAAGTGTTTGATACACTCATGGAAGATAGATTCATAAATAAAGTCAATTTATCCAATGAATTTGGTATTCCCCAACAACTTGATCTTAGCAATGTCTCTCTATTCCTTCTACTCAGGAAGGAGGGGATGTCACATTTGTCATAGATATGAAGATTTCTGGTTTGGTTTTCAACTTCTTTTTTTTTTTTGCTTTTTGCTGAGGCAATTGAGGTTAAGTGACTTGCCCAGATTCACACAGCTAGGGAATGTTAAGTGTCTGAGACCAGATTTGAACTCAGGTTCTCCTGACTTCAGGGCTGGTGCTCTACCCACTGCACCACCTAGCTGCCCCTCAACTTCATCTTATAGTTTGGAAATTAGTAGGTGTCTGAATGTTGTGTTTTGTTTCTTTCCTGTTTGACCCTCAATTACTAGATCATCAAAGTTTGACATGTCTTCTTCCAGTGGCAGGTATAGTTGAGCATACAATGAGTTATACTTTGGTTCTTCAAGGGCTTTGTCCACAATCAGCAGTAGGACCCCTTTTAAAATGAGATTAGACTCTATACCCACATTGAGGAGCTCAAATAGCTTGTCAAACTTTTCAGGAGTAAGCTTATTTAGTATGCCTCTTACTGTCCTGAAGATTATATCATGTCTTTCTTTTTAATTTGTGGATTTTTTGCTGCAGAGTTGTTATTTGGTCTAATGTTTTGGGCAGAGATCCATTTCTGAGCATTTTGCCCTGGAGATTTCCCAAGAACTTTCTGTTGCTTGCAGTCTTGGGTTAGAGGCACCCTACTTCCTTTTCCTCCAGAAGGAGCACTGAAATGAGAAGCAATTGCATTTTCCACTTTGGCTGTTTGACAATGAAGAGTCTTCAAAAGAATAATATAAATGGATAGGTTGGAGAGGTGTGAAGAAAGAGGGATAAGTGAAAACCTTCACCAAGCCCTCAGCAATGAAGCTGCAGCTGCCTATTCAGGGACCAGTGGCGAGGATTGGAGGGTAGGGATAAAGGAATGGAAAACAAAATGGGGGATGGAAGGAGAAGGGACCAAAGACTGGGTGAAAGTTTCAGCTCAGGGGAGTCCCTGCACCAGCCTCCACCTAGTATTCGCCACTACTTCCTTAGAGCTCCAACTTGCTGCTCATTTTTTT
>JAJPUD010019886.1:10061-25697 GCA_023553655.1 Myrmecobius fasciatus
GTTTCTTTCTCCATCCCATTCTCTCTCTCTCCCTTCCTCCCTCCATTCTTTCCTTCATTCTATTTTCCTTTCCATTCTTCCATGAGTTAGCCCATGAAGTATTGGGCTCTCTTTCTTTACTGAGCTGTTTCAAGAAAATTTTTTGAATGATAATTTACTTGTACTTTATTTGGAATTCCTTACATGTGACTTATATATTCTGGTACATGTTAGATTCAATGACCTTTATGATCCTTGTCCATATTTGAGGCTCTGTGGTTCTCATTGTTGTCAACATAGATCATTGAAAATTTTTTTCTTCATCAAGTTTACTTAGTATTCATCAAGTGTTTTTGGATAACTTCTTGTTGCACATTGTACAAAATCTGCAGAAAAATGAAAATATAACATAAAATATGATTATGAGAACTAGAGAGGCATAAATGGGATACTTGATGAAAAGTACAAAGGTCAACAATTTTTACTTAAGTATTTTTTCATCAATCTATCAGCATTTACTAAGTGCCACCTTTATTCCAGGCATTGTGTTAAGGGTGTGAGAGTTACAACAGGTGACAAAAGATAGTTTTTGCCCTAAAGAAGCTTAAAGTTTAATAAAGGAGAGACAGTGTGCAGACAAATTGTACAAAACAAATTATGGGATAAATAGGAAATAATTGACAAAGGAAAGGCACTAAAATTAAGAAGGTTGAGGAAAGTTTCCAGAAATAGATGCAATTTTAGTTGGAACTTAGAGAAAGGAAGGAAGGTCAATAGGTAAAGCAGAGAAGAGGAATAATTTTTTAAGTTACTTATACTTCTTACTTTTAGGAAAACAAATCCATCCATATTTTTTAAATTAGTTATCATTTTTTATTTTTTCCTACATAATACTTTAGGTGTCATAATTGCAAAAAAATTAATAGGTATAGAACTTGCCTCTAAAACACTTGCAGTGCTATTTTTGGATACCAAATATATATATTAATAAACCAACTTGCAACATTGTCAATCGCCACAAAATAAATGAACTCACTGGATTGCTTGGTGAAAAAAATTAATATTTATACTAATTATTTATTGTACTTTATAGTCTTGAAATATAGAATTGTAATGTAGGGTCAGCTTAGAGGGGAATTCTGAAATATCAGCAATAGTTGTGGGATTGTGGTGATCATTAAGAACTGTGGTGGCAATAAAAATAATTTATAATTATAGAGCTTTACAATTTACAAAGGAATTAATACATTATTTCATTTGATCCTCACAACAATCTTGAGCAATAAGTAATATTTTTTTTTACATATGAAAAAATTGACCTTCGGGGGGTTTTTTTGCCTTTTAAATGTGCATGCATAGTGATGCATGATGTGCTTTTTGATATCCCCATCTTCTCTTTTTTTTTTTATATGTGTGTGTGTGTGTGTACATGTGTGTGTGTATGTGTGTGTGTGTGTATGTGTGATATACTTTCTGTCATCCAGATTTATAACCTTGGAGTCCTCACTCTTTACTACCTTGCTAGCCATTTTCCAAGTCTTTTTCAATACTATCTCCACAGCAACTTTTAAAGCCATCCCTTTCATACAACCATCACCCTTGTTCATACTCTCATCACCTCTGGCCTGTCGTGTACCATTGCAATAGCCTACTAATTAGTCTTCCCACCTCAGGTCACTCCCTCGCCAATCCATCTTCCACACTGCTGCCAAAATGATTTTTCTAAAGCACAGGTCTGACCATGTCACTGCCCAGCTCAATAAATGCCAGGGGCCTGTGATAGCTTCCAAAATCAAGTAAAAGCTTCTTTATTCAACATTTAACATTCTTCAAAACCTAGGTTCACCCTACATTTCCAGGCTTATTAAATATAACTAATATTCACCCACACTATAGTTCTGCTTAACAGATCTACTGACACACCCTTATGTAAGAGATTCCATCTTCCTTCTCTACATCTTGGCTTAAGCTGGCACCCATACCCGCAATGTCCCACTTTCACATAGATGCCTCTTAGAATAACGAATTTCCTCTATAGTTAAAATAGAAGATCTCTTTGTATATAAAATTTTCCCTATTCCCCTTCAGGGGCAGCTAAGTGACATAGTGGATAAATTGCCAACCATGGATTCAGAAGGACCTGAGTTCAAAACTGACCTCAAATATTAATTCTTTGACTCTGGGCAAAGTCACTTAGACCTGTTTTCCTCAGTTCCCTCATCTCTAAAATGAGCTGGAGAAGGAAATGGTAAACCACTTATTCAGGTAAACCAAAAATGGGATCATGAAGAATCAGACACTAATAATCAACTAAATAATAAGAAATCTCTTCTAAGTTCTTTCCCCTTCAAAATTTACCCTGTATTTCTTGAATAAGAAATATCTGAAAACTTAAAGCACTATATAAATGTTTATGTATTATTGACAGGAATGATAAACACACACACACACACACATACATACCACACACATACCACATATACCTCCCTCTTCTTCTAGATAGATAGTTAGATAGCTGTTTCTTCTGATAAAATGTAAGATTCTTCTTGACAAGATTTGCATGTTTTTTTTTTCTTTATTAAAGCTTTTTATTTGCAAAACATATGTATGGGTAATTCTTCAACACTGACCTTTACAAAGCTTTCCATTACAAATTTTTCCCCTTTAGTCCCCAACCACTCCCCTAGATGGCAGGAATTCCACTACATGTTAATTATGTTAAAATACTTGACAAATCAAATATATGTATACATATTTCCACACTTATCTTGTTGTACAAGACAAATTGTATCTACAAGAAAAAAATCTGAGAAAGAAAACACAATGAAAACAAACATCAATAGAGAGCATGAAAATGTTATGTTGTGGTCCACATTTCATATCCCTCTCTCTGGGTGTATATGGCTTTCTTCACTGAACAACTGTAACTGGTTTGAAACATTTCATTGTTGAAGAGAGCCATGTCCATCAGAATTGATTATCAAATAGTATTGTTGTTGCCATGTATAATGAGCTCCTGGTTCTGCTCATTTCACTCAGCATCAATTCATGCAAGTCTCTCCAGGCCTCTCTGAAATCATACTGCTGGTCGTTTCTTACAGAGCAATAATATTCCATAACATTCATATACCATAATTTATTCAGCCATTCTCCAATTGATGGGCATCCTTTCAGTTTCCATTTTCTAGCCACTACATAAAGGGCTGCCACAAACATTTTTGCACATGTGGGTCCCTTTCCCTCCTTCAAGATCTCTTTGGGATACAAGCCCAAAAGAAACACTGCTGGATCAAAGGGTATGCACAGTTTGATAACTTTTTGAGCATAGCTCCAAATTGCTCTCCAGAATGGTTGCATCCGTTCACAGTTCTACCAACAATGCATCAGTGTCCCAGCCTTCCCACATCCCCTCCAACATTCATCATTAACTTTTCCTGTCATTTTAGCCAATCTGACAGGTGTGTAGTGGTATCTTAGACTTGTCTTAATTTTATGCATGTTTTTTTGTTTGTTGGTTTGTTTTGTGCCCTCAGCACTTAGCCCAGTGCCTGGAGCATTGTTGCTATTCAGTCTTTCAGTCCTTTCTATTCTTTTTGACCCACATGGACTTTTTTTTCTATGAAATTTTCTTAACAAAGATCCTGACACATAGTTGGGCATCAATCAATAATTGATGGATTGAACTCATCTTCTCCCTTTAACTCCAGTGTATACACTATAATATATACTATGCTGCCTCTCAAGGTTAAGGCCTGAAAGGGTCCACTTCTATCAGGTTAGGGAGTTTCTGCAATCTCTGTTTTCTAGGGTTTTATCTAACAACAGTTTAATTGCTGAATTTCAGCTGCCCATTCCACTGTACTTCTTATAAATAAAGCTTTATCCATCAATTCATATCTGAGTAGAGTGGCTTTCTTTAGGAAGATACTCTATGTCTATAGTGTAGATGTCTTCAGGAAAAAAGCATCAAACCAGTTGAAATAGTCTCTCTTTCTACATTCAGAGCTTGCTCTCAACTTGTATTTTTTCCATCACTTTGATTTGTTTTGTTAGAGTCTATCCTGACAGAAGGAAGGTGAACAACTAGCTCGTCCTGGATGCAAAAGGTGACAGATTTGGTTTGATCTTGACCAACATTGCTACCCTCACCTCATTGAATTTCTGTCAAGCATGTTCACCTATTGTTTGTTAGCTTGATTTAAAAAAAAATAAAACGAAACATGTAATTGTTCTTGATTTATAGAGTAAAGGCAGTCATTCTAGTACAGAGTGTCCTGAGAACACAATTATCACCATATAAGAATTTACAGAATTAGAGGTTAATCGATAGTAAGTAGCTTGAAGGATTTTTCTTTAGTTTTATGACAAATATATAAAGACAAGGAAATAATATTTTCCCCAAACAAAAATTTCAACTGGTGATATCTATTAAAGTTCACCAGGTAATGTTTCCCAGATGTGCAAAATGACAAACTAAAAACACTATTCTCCAACTGTTTTGATAAGTATATAAACAAATAATGGGAAGACCAACACTAGAAGTCTTATTTATACACACATATATACATATGCACATTTCATTCTGGGCCTTATAGGTTGTTTAGATTGTCCATGTGACTCTCTGATGTCCAAGCTGCACCTTCACTACCACCTACAAGATCTGAGTCGCACAAATGAATGAAGCAAACCAGTTTCCACATAATGCAGTGCTGTTTGCACAGCTCCAGCATCTTTCCTCCTAGTGTTCCCTAAATGGCTGCATGGTGGGTATGGTTAACAAGCCTCACCAGCTGGCATATCTGTACAGACATAATTGCACATGAATGGCTGGGGGAAAGGGGAGTGGAGGAAGAAATAAAATAGATAACAAGCAAAGGGGAAAGTAGCATTGTAAACAAATAGCATATTTTTTTTTCCTCTCCATAGAGTAAGCTGTTGTGACTGGAGGCAGTATCTGTCTGTAGCTTGACTCCTAATCCATATCACAAACAGATTCCAGATGCCTCCATCCCCAACTCTTTTCTGGCATTCCTGCCCTTCACAGATGCCTCTCTATGAGGGAGGTCTATAAGGAAAATTGGGTGTATTTTAATAATCATTCATTTCCAATCATCCTGAAGGGGAACTTTTATTAATAAACTCTTTTCATCTGTCTCTTTGATTAGGAAGAAGTTAATCGCTTTGTTATGTCAAGAGGGAAAAATTGCTGGGGGTCATTTGTGTGTGTGTGTGTGTGTGTTTGTGTGTATGTATATGTGTGTGTCCATGTGTGTATGTTGGGTAGAGGATGGGAATCTCACTCTCCAGTTTAACATGTGCTTGAGTGGAAGGAAACAAACAATGTGAACACTAAATGGTTCCAGTTGAGGTTGAGCAGTGGAGTGCAGTTTGAATAGAAAATTGAGAGGATGGATTGGCCTTGTAAGGCAAGCAGAACTAATTCTTCTGATCCCAGCTACTTCACTGGCAGCAGCCATTTGAGCTAGGCCTGCTTTAATGATTGGTGAGTGCTCTCCAGCAACAGTGATTGAAAAGTCAGTCCTTCCTCTAGACCTAAAAGATTGCCAATTATTCAATGGATGATACACAATTGGAAAATACAATTATTATTATTATTATGCAATTATTATTGCTACCATTTCTATTTTAATAGAACATCTCCAGTTTTCAATAGGAGTGATAATTATATTTTAATGAAGTTAATATTAATAAATTGTTATTTTTCAATTGCCATTTTGTTTTCCCCTAGCATCACATATAAATATATTCTGTTTTCATGGCTTTTTTTATCTTCCATGTCACAGTAGGGTATGAATTGGCTGGGTAATATGATGCTTTGAGTTTAAATTCTGCTTCTATTATTTACTTTATGCTGGGAAAGTCACATAATCTTGCTGCTCCTCTTAATTTTCTCAACTGTTTAATGAAGGTATTATAATAGATCATCTCTAACATCCCTTTCAGTTCTAGATTCATCATTCTATGATTCAGTGATAATTCAGTGGTAACTAGATTTGGACTTTATGAATATTCATCACATTCCTGTGTCATAAACTTAGAATTATAAAGTGACTCTGAAGTCATATAGTTCTAGCTCTTAAGTGATGGATTTATAATAACTAAGTGGTTACTCATCTTTCTTTGAATATGTTCTGTAAATTCATATTTCCGTAACTGTTGACTCTGTTACCCTGGCCAGAAGTAGTGACCCATTATTTCCTACAGTGATTTATATTTACTTCCAGGAAAATGTAAGCTCCTAGAGATCAGGTAATTTTTTGTTTTTGTTAGTGAATACCTACCCCTTCACATAGTATTTAATATTCTTTTAATTGAATTGTTTATCTTGTTCCTGCTTGAGCAGCTTCCATATTGGGGAATTTATTGCCAACATGTTTAAACAAACAACAAATATACAAATAAGAAAATAATAAATAAACAATGAGTACATAAATAAATAAAGTAAATGGGATAGGAAGGCAAGGCCATTGGAGGCTTAGGACTGAGGAAGGTTAGAGTTTGTTCAATGCATGAAGTATGTTTGGCATACAGTATAATATTAAATTGTGAGCACTTTAAGGACAGGCATAGTCTTTTGTCTGTTTTTATCTCCCCAGTCCCTAGCACAGTTTCTGACATGTAGCAGTTGCTAAAAGAATGTTTATGGATTGAACATATATGCTGTTACAAAGGAGAAAATTAGTGTATTGAAGCAACTCAATGAATGAAAAAAACCAACTGCCTTTAATTAGCTTTACACACTCTGCTCTATCATTATTCATATTTGTTAAATAAATGAATGAATAGCTAATAGCAATAGCTAACAAACATACATGCCAACATATAAAAATACACACACATGCACACTTTACACCTTTATATTCTATCATTTAGTATAGTGTCTAACAAATTGAAGACACTTAAAATGTGGCTTGATTGAATGACTGATTGATCAGACAGCATTCAGTGTAAAGGAAATGATTTTGATTTTAATTCTTTCCTCAGGTAAAAAAAAATGTGAACAGTGACCCTGTATATGTGTATCCTGTTAATAATATGCCATAAGTCAAGCCTCAGGACATTAGTATCTAAGGCAAATCTCAGCAAACTTTCTGAAACATTCAATTATTTCTTAAGTACTTATGTCTCAGTAGTGTTCTCTATTTAAGGTATAGAAAACTTGCTATACTCTCAGGGTCCTGCTTGTGCTTGTTTGTTTTTGTTTGTTTATTTTTATTTTTATTTTTATTTTTTTGGTTTTTTGGGGGTTTTTGCCCAGGATTTAATGCACTAATTACTATTTATTTGGTAGGTTTGGGTGTTACTCATTCCAGATAAAGGACTTCCATCTTTCTACTGTTATTTATGTAATACCTTAAAACAAAGTAATGACTTCAAGAATGAGAATTATAGATGCAATGAAACCTGATTCTTGCCACACAAGTGGTTGCTTATGAATCCTACATAAAGCTACTTCTAATAATTAAGGACATGACTTTGCTATTTGATTTCAGATCCTCACCTTATAACTCTGGAAATGATCTTGTTCCCTTTCATTGCATCTTAGTTTAGTGAAACAAGCTGTTTTTCCGGATATTTGTGTACACTTTAGAAAGAATTTGAGACACGTTGTAGAATTGAGAGGCATATGGAAAATGCTCAACTTTCAATCAGTAGACCTGGATTCTTAATACTTAATATACTTAGTAGCTGTGGCACAATACGTAGAACACTGAAAGTCTCAAAGCTTCAATTTTCTCACCCACAAAAATCACAAAGTCTAAATTATATTCTAAGTTGTAATAATATAGTTATTTCTACCAGCACATATTACAAGGTGTTCAGATCTAATTCATGCAGTTTCTTATGTCTTTAATAAGCTGGATGTTTGCTTGTTTTCTTTTGATATTTTTAAGATAAGAGGCAACATTTGGACCACCCTTCTTTTATTCTTCATTTTTCTCCCATGCCTGCCTCCTTTTTCTGGCCAAACATAGAAGCAAATTCATTACTTCACAAGAGAGTTCATTAAATACTGAGTTATTTTGATAAAAGGTATCATGCTATTTTTTTCTCACATGAGAGAACAAGCAAACTAAGCTCAATTGGTTATATTTCATGCTTTGAATCTCAGGATTACTGTTGACCTCCTAAAAAGCAATAGGATTATGCTGCAATCAAAATAAATAGTTTCTGATTTTTCTTCTCTATTTTTAATTATTCTCTTTATATCATTTATTATACTCGAGTTCACTTGGGTCATCAGTATTTCTTCTTGTTCTTTGAAGAGAAATTAATGTATTATAAAGAGCAAAACAAAATAATTTTAACAACAGGGCTCTCAATTGAATCCTAAAAGCCTTAGATAAATCTAGACAAGAAAATAAAAAAAATAACATAAATAGGATTTTAAGAAAATAGATACGATCAAACTCTAATAATTATTGAATGGAACCAGAAAGAAACATGCATATTTACAATTGTTTATAGTACCATTTTGATGAATCATGTCTTAAGACATAAAAACTTGACAAAAAAGCAAAAAAGAAAATATTTCATAAATACAATATTGTATTAATTACATAAAATAAAGGACCACTGAATAAATGATAAAAATGAAGTGGTGACTAAATAATTATAAAGAATTAATTAATCAAAAAACCCAAAGCATATACATTTGGTAAATAATTTAATCAAAAATAGTGACAATAATGAGACAACATAAAATTTTAGGGATGTGATCAAAGCAATCTTTAGGAGAAATATTATATCTATAAATGCTTATTTGAGAAGTAAAAGAGAGAGAGAAAGAGAGAGAAACCCAAAGAGAGATACAGAAGGACAGTGAGACGGAGAGACAGAGAATAGAACAACGAATTGATAATCAAAAAAAAAAATTCCAATTAAACATCAACTCCCTGGCCCTACCCCTGCTTAACCTTCTGGGAAGTATTTCTTGGAAAAAGGTGGAGGAAGAAGAGTCTAGAGCTATGCATTCTATATCCCTTTGAGTTACACAATGGTTATCCATGCTACATATTGGGGGACATCACTCAAATAGCTACAGGGACAGATATATAGATGGATGGGTGAATAGATAGCGAGATGATAAATAGATGATAAAATGAAAAAAATCACAGAGAGAGAGAGGGGCTGGAAATGACTGGGACAGAGTGGGACTTTGGAAAACTGGCATGGAGAAGTGGAGAAGTGACTGAGGTCTCAGGATATGAACTGGAGGGAAATGGATTGAAAATAAATTTGCCAATTGGAAGAGGATGAAGGGTATGTGAAGAAACAGAAGAATGTCCACAATAGGAAGACTCTTATTGAAGAGTAGGAAAAATCTCAAGAGTCATGAATAGTCAGGAGAGAAATCACTTCCTCAAGTTGTGATCCCAGTCAGGAATTTTAATGAGGGGAACCTACTGAATTTCAATTCCAATTTTTTGTTGATACATTGAAGTGCCATGAAATATTGGCAGTAATAATGTATTTAGTTGAAACAGGCTGTTTTTTTCTCCTCACCGACATTTAGCAAATTGCCAGCCAGATTAGAACTGCTTAATAATGTTTATTTTTTGATTGATTTTTATCCAGTGATATTGAGGTAAGAACAAGATCTGTTTGTAGTTTTGTCTTTGTATTTCTAACACTCCTCAAAGAATAAACAATAATTTTATGCTTCTTGATTGACTTGATAGATTCCAAATGTAAAAAGGGCCACTATCATAGTTGACAAAACATCACTATGAAAGTGAAAACATATTTTGAGATCATGAAACTTTTTGTAAAAGAGTAAATATAAGATTACATATAATTCATCATTAAGCACTCAAGAATATTTTTTTTACAAAAAATTCAATATAAATGCTCACATTTCTACACACACACACACACACACACACACACACACACACACACACACTTATCCACTGCTTTTTCACTTCATTATCATCTTAGAACAAAATATCTTTTGGAACTAGTGATTTGGAAATTTAACAAAGGAGAAATATCTAAAATCTTTCTAAGCATCTCAGTTTTGTTGCACATCAATACTGAAAAAACTGAGACAGACACTCAAGAGCAGAGACAGAGACAGAAAAAGACAGATATGAGAGAGGGAGACAGGAATAGAGAAAGAAAGAATGCATTATTTTGTGCTAAAAAAAAGGTTTTTCCTTAGTTTATGAAGTTATTTTTTTATTCTTGTTATTTGTCTCATGATGAAGTGGTTTGCTAGAGAATGCATTGGCTACCTACTAGATAACTTACTTAAATGACCATATTCCAAAAGCAGCTTGTCTTAGATAAATAAATTTAAAAATTAATGAGAAAGTCATTTTGTGAAAAAAAATAGATTAAGCTTTATGGGGAAAGTAGAGGAAATAAAGGAAGATGAAGAAATTCTCTTTCTCAATAATTTTAATATACAATTTTAGCACTAAAGAAATATGAAAAATTGAGGTCAACCACCAGCCTCTTTAAGCTACGCCCAAGCAATATAATTTCCTATGTGATTTAGGGGAAGCCATCCCTTTGGGCTTCACTTTATTTGTAAAATGAAAGAAAGCTCTAGATGGCTTTTAGAGCCCAGTATCTTTTAATCTATGGTCCAATGAAATTATAATGATTTTACAGATAGGAAAACTAAGACTAGATCACTTAATAGTCTTGTGTACAGTCTAGGAAGAAGTCAGTACAAGAATCAATTGTGATATTCTTTGTCTACTGCATTTTATATTTTTTAATTAAAAAAAAGAATGCTTACTGATGATCTTTCTTATATCTGTCACATTTCAATAATCCCATAACTCCCAATAAAACTCTGATTTGTAACAAAGTATTATAATAAAGCAAGACAAATCAACATATGATTAGCAATGAATACTTCATTCTACATTTAGAATCTCCCATTTCTTTCCCAATTTCAAGGCAAACTAGTGCCAAACCCTGAAAGCCATGTCAATCTTTTCTTAGAGATGGGATCTTAATATTTAGAAACTTTGGGTAGTTGAGATGAATTGGTGTTACGAGAGTCACCTGCTAGTGGCTGTTGGGGTTTTAATTCTGTCCAGCAGAATAGATCCCTTCATGTGAGAGGCTGATAATAATACAAGAAGATTGAGAGGCAGTTGCATTCTCTGACTTCTCTTCTCTTCCCTCTAGCCTCCAATTATTTCATTCCTAATTCACAAGCAACACCTGAGTCAGTAAAGGCTTATTTGCAATTCCTTCAAGTGTATTATGGTTCACAGCTGTGGGAGCTTTTGGAGAATAGAACTGCCTCTTCACACTTAGGCATTGCCCTTAACAATTTCTTTTTGTTTTATGGGAATATGATTTGTTTTCCCCCAACAGCATGGTCAGTAGGTTTGTGAAACAGCTGCTATTTGTCTGCATGCTGAGGAATGCAAATGGAACTGCCAAAGTCTTTCCTGTTGTATTCCTCTGGATGGTTGTAGGGTGAGATGCTATAGCAGGTGTTGAATCTTGTGAGATGTCATGGAGGCAATCTTTCTTTTTTCTTTTTTTTTTTTTTTTGCTGAGGCAATTGGGGTTAAGTGACTTGCCCAGGGTCATACATCTAGGAAGTGTTAAGTGTTTGAGACCAAATTTGAACTCAGGTCTTCCTGACTTCAGGGCTGGTTCTCTATCCACTGTGCCATCTACCTGCCCCAAGGCCATCTAGCTGCCCCAAGGAAAACTTTCCAATAAACAGAGAAAAGGATTGGAATTAGAATAGGCATTTTTCATCAGTCTTTCATCAGTCCCCTGGCTCAGCCTTTTGATGTGTTTGTTGACCCATTTTAATTACTCCCATAGAAAAAGTCTTACCGGGTCTCTTCTCCCTTTCCTTCCCCTCAGGTTACCGAAGGAACTCTCCTGGGAGGATCCTACTCACTAACATCTTTTGAGCACTGCTGATTCTTTGTTCTTGTGATTCTTGTGTCACTGCTTGGCTCCATTTCTTATGGGAGCCACTTGCTAGTGCTGCTGGGGATCTAATTCTGACCAGCAGAATAGATCCCTTCATGTGAGAGGATGATAACAATACAAGGAGGCTGAGAGGCAGTTGCATTCTCCAACTCTCTCCTCTTCCCTCTGATTTATTTCATTCCTAATTCACAAGCAATATCTAAGTCAGTAAAGGCTGATTTGCAGTTTCTTCAAGTGTGTTATGATTCACAGCTGTGGGGGCCTTCAGAGAACCAACCTGCCCCTTCACACTTAGGTTTAGGCCTTAACAAATTAGGATTAAAGAGGATGTAGGTAGTGAATTAACAAATGTTCCTTAACATTGTCTTGAGAAATTCCCACATTATACCAGCCTCATTTCAGTTTCTGTCAGGTGATTTTTCCAAGTATGGCATGTTAAATCCACATACATTATATAGAAAAGTCAATTTCAAAGTTTTAATGTGAACTTTAAAGTTAAAAGACTTGATTATCTGGGGGGGGGGAAGAGAGGGCGGAGCCAAGATGGTGGAGTGAAAACTTGACTCTCAGCATCCTCCTCCAATCTTCTCTCAAATCTACAATGAAATAAGCCTCTGAACTGATCTTCAAGTCAAAGAATTCAGAAATACTTGGAGATTGTTTGCAGATATCTCTGAAGAACTTCATATCAGGTTTGTTTAACTCGGACAGAGAAATAAACAGTGGACTCAGTGAAGGCTGGAAGTAAGGGTGGGACTCAGCTCATCCTGGCAGAAAGTCCAAATTCCAAACTCCAAACACCTGGAGTTTATCTGAGGCACTAGGAACACTCTGCCCTGACTGGGGGCAGGTGTTCTGGCAGACTTGCTTTGTTTAAGGAGTAATTTGGACTTAATCCTAGCCCCCACTGGCCCAGCACCTTAACTTAATTTGCCAAATTGCCCCAGGGCAAAGACCTTCAGCCTCCGTTTTTTTCCCTATCTTAAAGAGACATCCATGCTGTCTAAAAAAAATGAAGAAGCAAAAGAGATCTCTCACCATAGACAGCTTTTATCAAGAGAAAGAAGGGATGACTCCAGATCCTGAGTTTCCTTTAGACAAAACTCCAAAGGAAGTTATTAAGTACCATCCCTGGTCCCCTTTTCAAAAGGCCTTTCTGGAATATTGCATAAATAACCTCATAAGAGAGCTGGAGGATAAATGGGAAAATAAATTGAAATCAGTGCAAGAAGGATACAATATCTTGCAAGAAGGATATGATACCCTGCAAAAGAGATATGAAAAAGACACCAATTTATTGAAAAATAAAATTAGTAAAGTGGAAAAAGACAATAATGCACTGAAAAATAAAATTAGTGAAATGGAAAAAGAGTGCAGTGAACAAAACTTTCAATTGGCCAGTTAAAAAAGGAGCTTAAAAAGGTAAGTAAAGAAAACACTTTAAAAATAAGAATTGAACAAATGCAAGTGAATGACTCAATAAGACTTCAAGAATCAGTCAAACAAAAACAAAAAAATGAAAAATTAGAAGAAAATATGAAATATCTCCTAGGAAAAACAACTGACTTGGAAATTAGATCTAGGAGAGACAATCTAAGGATTATTGGACTTCCTGAAAGTCATGGTGATAAAAAGAATCTAAACAATATCTTCCAGGAAATCCTGAAAGAAAACTGCCCTGAGATTGTAGAATCAGAAGGCAAAATCACCATTGAAAGAATTCACCAATCACCTCCTGAAAGAGACCCCAAAAATTAAACCCCAAGGAATATCGTGGCTAAATGTCAGGACTACTGCACCAAGGAAAAGATTCTGCTAGCAGCTAGAAAGAAACAATTCAAATACCGAGGATGAATAATTAGAATCACACACAATCTGTCAGCCTCCACATTGAAGGATCGAAGGGCCTGGAACTAGATATTCCGAAAGGCAAAGGAACTTGGATTACAGACAAGAATAAGCTATCCAGCTAGAATGAGCATTATCCTCCAGGGAAGAAGATGGTCATTCAATGATATAGGTGAATTTCACCTATTTCTAATGAGAAGACCAGATCTGAACAAAAAATTCAACATCTAAACACAGAACTCAAGAGAAGCATAAAAAGATAAAAAGGAAAGGACTCTTGAGAACTTTATTTCTACTATGGGGATACTTAAAGTTTGGGGATATAATTAACTAGATATTACTTTGATAATATGAAAAAGAAAAATAGAGGGGGAAAGGTTGTCATACTGGGGAAAAGAGGGAAAAAGTGGTAAAATAAGATCTAAAAAAAAGGAGGTAAAAACAAGGTAAAATCTCTTGAAGAGGCAAAGAAAACCTAATATAATTGAGAGAAAGAAGGGAGGGAGATGAGCATTGTGTAAATCTTACTCTCATCAGGTTGGGCTCTAAAAGTGTATGTCAGACACTTGATTTCACATAGAAACTTGTCTGTTGCTAGAGGGAAGTGAGAGGGAAAGGAGGAAAAGAAAGGGATAAATTATTAGAAGGGAAAATAGAAGAATCAGGGGAAAAGAGTAAAAAAGGGGGAGGGGATCTAAACGTTGGTGGATTAGTTATTCTAACTGTGAATGTGAATGGGATGAACTCTCCCATAAAGCAGAAGCAGATAGCAGACTGGATTAAAAACCAGAATCCCACAATATGTTGTCTACAAGAAACACATCTAAAACATAGTGACACGTATAGGATGAAGGGAAAAGGCTGAAGCAGAACCTATTACACTTCAGGTGAACAAAAAACAGCAGGGGTAGCAATCCTTATCTCAGATCAAGTAAAAGCCAAGATAGATCTAATCAAAAGAGATAAGGAAGGAAACTATATTTTATTAAAGGGTTCCATAGATAATGTAGCAATATCAATATTAAATATATATGCACCAAGTGCAATAGCACACAAATTCCTAGGGGAGAAATTAAGAGAGATGCAAGAAGAAGTAGACAGCCAAACTATACTAGTGGGGGATCTCAATCTTGCTCTCTCAGAATTAGATAAATCCAAGCACAAAATAAACAAGAAAGAAACTAGGGAGATAAACCAATTGTAAGAAAAGTTAGGCATGATAGATCTATGGAGAAAATTGAATGGAGACAGTAGGGAGTTTACTTTTTTCTCAGCAGTCCATGGAACTTATACAAAAATTGACCATGTATTAGGGCATAAAAACCTCAAAATCAAATGCAGAAAGGCAGAAATAGTAAATGCATCCTTTTCAGATCATGATACAATAAAAATCACATGCAATATAAGGCCAGGAGAAAATAGACCAAAAGTTAATTGGAAATTAAATAATTTAATCCTGAGGAATGAATGGGTGAAAGAGCAAATCATAGACACAATAATTTCATCCAGGAGAATGACAATAATGAGACAACATAACAAAATTTGTGGGATACAGCCAAAGTGGTTTTAAGGGGCAATTTTATATCTCTAGATGCTTACTTGCATAAAATAGAGAAAGAAAAGATCAATGAATTGGGCTTATTATTTAAAAAACTAGAAAAAGAACAAATTAAAAATCCTCAATTAAATACCAAATAGGAAATTCTAAAAATAAAAGGAGAAATTAATAAAATTGAAAATAAGAAAACTATTGAATTAATAAATAAAACTAAGAGTTGGTTCTATGAAAAAACCAACAAAATAGATAAGCCTTTAGTTAATTTGATAAGAAAAAGGAAAGAGGAAAATCAAATTGTTAGTCTCAAGAAT
>JAJPUD010019887.1:959-25695 GCA_023553655.1 Myrmecobius fasciatus
TAAACAAGAAAGAAACTAGGGAGATAAACCACTTGTTAGAAAAGTTAAGTATGATAGATCTTTGGAGAAAGTTGAATGGAGACAGTAGGGAGTTTACTTTTTTCTCAGCATTCCATGGAACCTATACAAAAATTGACCATGTGTTAGGGCATAGAAACCTCAAAATCAAAGGCAGAAATAGTAAATGCATACTTTTCAGATCATGATGCAATAAAAATCACATGCAATATAAGGCCAGGAGAAAATAAACCAAAAGTTAATTGGAAATTAAATAATCTAATCCCGAAGAATGAATGAGTGAGAGAGCAAATCATAGACACAATCAATAATTTCATCCAGGAGAATGACAATAAGGAGACAATATACCAAAATTTGTGGGATACGGCTAAAGCGGTTATAAGGGGCAATTTTATATCTCTAGATGCTTACTTGCATAAAATAGAGAAAGAAAAGATCAATGAATTGGGCTTATTATTAAAAAAAAACTAGAAAAAGAACAAATTAAAAACCCTCAATTAAATACCAAATTGGTAATTCTAAAAGTAAAAGGAGAAATAAATAAAATTGAAAATAAGAAAACTATTGAATTAATAAATAAAACTAAGAGTTGATTCTATGAAAAAACTAACAAAATAGATAAGCCTTTAGTTAATTTGATAAGAAAAAGGAAAGAGGAAAATCAAATTGCTAGTCTCAAGAATGATAAGGGAGAACTTTCCTGCAATGAAGAGGAAATTAGAGCAATAATTAGGAGTTACTTTGCCCAACTTTATGCCAGTAAGTTTGATAATCTAAATGAAATGGAGGAATATCTACAAAAATATAGATTTCCCAGGTTAACAGAAGTGGATATAAATTATTTAAATAGCCCCATATCAGAAAAAGAAATAGAACAAGCTATTAACCAAATCCCTAAGAAAAAATCTCCAGGGCCAGATGGATTTACTTGTGAATTCTACCAAGCATTGAAAGAACAATTAATTCCGATACTACACAAAATATTTGAGAAAATAGGGACAGAAGATATACTGCCAGAATCCTTCTATGAGACCGATATGGTGCTGGTAGCTAAACCAGGTAGGGTGAAAACAGAGAAAGAAAACTGTAGACCAATTTCCCTAATGAATATTGATGCAAAAATTTTAAATAAGATATTAGCAATGAGATTACAGAAAGTCATCCCCAGGATAGTACACTATGACCAAGTAGGATTTATGCCAGGGATGCAGGGATGGTTCAATATTAGGAAAACTATCAACATAATTAATTATATTAATAACCAAACTAACAAAAACCATATGATTATCTCCATAGATGCAGAAAAAGCCTTTGATAAAATCCAACACCCTTTCCTATTAAAAACACTAGAGAGTATAGGAATAAATGGGCTTTTCCTTAAAATGATCAGTAGCATCTATTTAAAATCATCAGCAAGCATCATATGTAATGGAGACAAACTAAAACCATTCCCAATCAGATCAGGAGTGAAACAAGGCTGCCCACTGTCACCATTACTATGCAATATTGTATTAGAAATGTTAGCTTTAGCAATAAGAGAAGAAAAAGAGATAAAAGGAATCAGAGTAGGTAATGAAGAAACCAAATTATCACTTTGCAGATGACATGATGGTATACTTAGAGAACCCTAGAGACTCAACTAATAATCTACTAGAAACAATTCACAACTTCAGCAAAGTGGCAGGATTCAAAATTAATCCACATAAATCATCAGCATTTTTATATATTACCAACAAAGTTCAGCAGCAAGAGATGCAAAAAGAAATTCCATTCCAAATAGCAGATGATAGGATAAAATATTTGGGAATCTATCTGCCAAGGAAAAGTCAGAAACTATACGAACTAAATTACAAAACACTTTCCACACAAATAAAATCAGACCTAATCAATTGGAAAAATATTAAGTGCTCATGGGTAGGCAGAGCAAACATAATAAAAATGACAATACTACCCAAACTAATCTACTTATTTAGTGCCATACCAATCAAACTCCCAAGAAATTATTTTACAGATCTAGAAAAAATGGTAGCAAAGTTCATTTGGAAGAACAAAAGGTCAAGAATCTCAAGGGGATTAGTGAAAAGAACGACAGATGAAGGTGGCCTTGCTGTACCAGATCTAAAACTATATTATAAAGCAGCGGTCATCAAAACAGTTTGGTACTGGCTAAGAAATAGAGCAGTCGATCAGTGGCACAGGATAGGATATCAGGACAATCTAGGCAATAACCTTCACAATCTAGTATTCGATAAACCCAAAGACCCCAGCTTTTGGGATAAATACTCACTATTCGGCAAAAACTGCTGGGAACATTGGAAACTAGTGTGGAAGAACTTAGGGCTTGACCCATACCTAACACCACATACCAAGATAAGATCTAAATGGGTTTATGATCTAGATATAAAGAGAGACTTTGTAAGCAAGTTAGAGGAATGTAATATAGTTTATTTCTCAGACCTGTGGAGATGGAATAAATTTATGTGCAAAGAAGACCTGAACTCCTAATTGAACACTAGATGGATAATTTTGATTATATTAAGTTAAAAAGTTTCTGTACAAACAAAACAAATGAAGACAAGATTAGGAGGGAAGCATCAAATTGGGAAATCATCTTTACATTCAAAGGTTCTGATAAAGGCCTCATTTCTAAAATTTATAGAGAATTGTCTCATATATATATATAAGAATTCAAGCTACTCTTCAATAGATAAGTGGTCAAGGGTTATGAACAGACAATTTTCAGATGATGAAATTAAAACCATCTCTAGTCATATGAAAAGTTGCTCCAAATCACTATTGATCAGATAAATGCAAATTAAGACAACTCTGAGGTACCACTACACCCCTGTCAGATTGGCTAAAATGACAGGAAAAAATAACGATGAATGTTGGAGGGGATGTGGGAAAACTGGGACACTAATACATTGTTGGTGGAACTGTGAACGGATCCAACCATTCTGGAGAGAAATTTGGAGCTATACTCAAAAAGTTGTCAAATTGTGCATACCCTTTGACCCAGCAGTGTTTCTACTGGGCCTATATCCCAAAGAGATCTTAGAGGAGGGAAAGGGACCCACCTGTGCAAGAATGTTTGTGGCAGCCCTTTTTGTAGTGGCTAGAAACTGGAAACTGAAGGAATGCTCATCAATTGGAGAGTGTCTGAATAAATTATGGTACATGAATGTTATGGAATATTATTGCTCTGTAAGAAACGACCAGCAGGACGATTTCAGAGAGGCCTGGAGGGACTTTCATGAACTGATGCTGAGTGAAACGAGCAGAACCAGGAGATCATCATACACAGCAACAACAGTATTACATGATGATCAATTCTGATGGACATGGCTCTCTGCAACAAAGAATTGTCTCAAACCAGTTCCAGTTGTTCACTGAAGAAAACCATATACACCCAGAGAGAGGGATATGAAATATGGACCACAACGTAACATTTTCATGATCTCTATTGACATTTGCTTTCATTGTGTTGCCTTTCTCTGATTCTTTTTTTTCTTGTAGATAGGATTTTTCTTTTATAACTTCTCAAGCATTTCAACATTATTAACATGTAGTGGACTTCCTGCCATCTAGGGGAGCGGAGGGGACTGGGGGTAAAATTCGTAATGGAAAGCTTTGTAAAGATCAATGTTGGGAAACTACGCATATACATGTTATACAAATAAAAAGCTTTAATAAAAAAAAAGACTCCACTAAAGAAATAGAAATTCTGAGTAATATTTATTTTAATTTGGAATTCTCCATTAAGTGTGTTTTACAAGGCCACACTTGGGTATGTTATTTGAATTTACAAAAATTTCCTGAGAATGAAAAAAAAATTACTTGGTCAAGGATGAATAAAAAGAATTAGAGATAAGAAGAGATGAAAAACATTTATTAAACCCCTAGTATATGCCAGTCACTCTGCTAAGTGCTTTACTAATATTATCAAATTTTATCTTAATAGCAACCCTGGGAAGTGGGTACTGCTACTAACTCCATTTTACAGATCATAAAACTGAAGCAAACAGAGATTCAGTGATTTTCTGAGTCTCAGAGCTCTTAAATATGTGAGGCTGAATTTGAACTCAAATATTTTTGCCTTTAGACTTAGAGCTCTTTCTATTATACCACTTAGCTAC
Source organism: Myrmecobius fasciatus (assembly GCA_023553655.1). Lineage (NCBI taxonomy): Eukaryota > Metazoa > Chordata > Mammalia > Dasyuromorphia > Myrmecobiidae > Myrmecobius > Myrmecobius fasciatus. Next base: position 5,114 of record JAJPUD010019887.1, read on the forward strand.
CTCTAATAATAGAAGGGATGATTTTTTGACATTTCTATTTTACAATCAACAAAACATTGTTGAGTACTTTCTATTGACTGGTACCTATGCTCCCCATTGAGAGTTATGTTTCTTTTCTGTTCAAACATTATTCCGTATAAAATGTAAACTCCTTAAAGGCATAAATGGTTATTGCTGTTTTTATTCCAAGTATTTAAAATAGCACTTGATACATAGTAAATGCTTACTAAATGTTTTTTATTTGCATATTGATTCCAGAATTTTTAAAGTGATACCATTGATGCTTTGAATGTGATTACAATTTCATATTCATGTTTTATATCCTTCAAACTATATGATGCCAACATCTGAGTCATTAACTTTATATGATCCTGTTTCCCTTTTTGTAAAATAAGGAGCTTGAATTGAGTGCTTTATAAAACACTTCTGACACGAAATAAATTAATATATACTACACATTTGTAGAGTCTCAGATAGAATGCAAAGGGGTAATGTTGGCAAAGGGCTTTAGGAAAATTAAAGGAGGAAGATAGCAATTTAAGCTAAAGAAATGAAGGAAAAGATCTTGGTGGTGGTGATGTCTTAAGTTTAAGCTGGAAAAAAAGCAGTTTCCAACTGGATGGGATAAAGATATTTGAATAACTATTAAGTGCAAGGAATATAAGGCTCATTCTCCTGGATCTCAGGGGTAAAATAGTAAACAAAGATAGACAATAAAAAGATGCAAATTTGTGTTCCATATCTAAAAATCTAAAACTAAATCAAGCTTTGTAATTGCACAAAAATGATGCATGATGTCTACAATAATGAATGTATTCTTGTTCTCTGTTGTCATCAAACATTTAGAGGTAGACAAATTTCAATATTAAATAAACTCTTTGGAGTAATATGTAAAGAATCCTAAGAAATTAATTAATGAAACAAATGTGATAATTCTATCCAAAACAGGGAGAGAAAAAAATAGAAAAACAAAATTATATAACAATTTTACTAACAAATATTGAAAAATACTAAATAAAATGCTAGCTAAATTGAAACAAATATAGTCTATCAGAAAGAAAGCATGGTATTGAGGAGAAAATTTACATTATGGTCAAGTTGGATTAATAACAGGAATACAGGGATGATTTAATATAAGGAGAAAAATGAACATGATTATATAAATAATGGAAGATTAAAAATCACATGATGTTATCGATGCATAAAAAAGTTTTCATGAAGTTCAGCACTCATTTTATTAAAAACAGTTAAAATACTGGTATAAATGAATTTTTCTTTAAATTGATAAACAAGAATTTATCTAAAACCATCAGCAAATGTTATTTTAATGGTAATAATCTTCCCAATGAGATCAGCTGTGAAGTGGGAATGCACTTCAATTGTTCAATACTGTTTTGCAAATTCTACAAACAATGAGAGAAAAATAAGAAAATAGAATCAGAATCAGCAATGAGCTAACAAAACTCTATAGATGATATGTTTATATACTATGATCTGTACAATCCTGAGAGTATACAGGACAAAACAAACTTATGAGTTCTATAAGTAAAATGATAGAAAATAAAACTTTTGATATGATAAAATATATTTAAATAATTGGATATATATTAATTGTTCATGGGTAGGCAGTGTCAATAAAATGACAATATTTATATAGGCAAAAACATCCAAACCAGATTATCCAATCAAAGGTTTTTAGTGAATTAGGAAAAAAAATATCAAAATTCATTAAGAAAAACAAAATAATCAAGAATATCAAAAGAAGTAATGAAAATATGTAAAGAAAAGTAGTTTAACAGTACTGTATCTTTAACTATCTTATAAATAAGTAATCATCAAAACTGTCTGATATTGGCTAAGAAATAGAAAGGTAAATCAATGAAATACAGTAGATACACAATTTATAGCAGCAAATAATCACCTTGATTTTGATAATTGTAAAGACAAGTTTTGGGGAAAAGAATTCCTCCTTGGGTAAAAAAGAAAAACAGTTGGGAAAACTGAAAAGCAGTATGGAGAAATTGGACACAGACCAATATCTTAATACCTGATACATGATGTAACTATAAAGAGAATTTTTACAAGAAAATTAGAACACAGGACATGCTACTTCTCAGACATGTATAGACAAACAATTTATGAATAAAATGAATGCATCATTTTCATTACATTAAATTGAAAAGTTTTTGTACACATGAACTGCAGTAAAAATCAGAAAATTGGAGGAAATATGAAGTTTATCATATGACACTCTCAAATCTAAAATATATGAAGAAAGTGGTCAAATCTACAAGAACATAAACCATCACCCCATAGATAAATGGTCAAAGGATATGAACAGGCAGTTTTCTGAAGAAGAAATCAAAAAATGTATAGTCATTGCATATAGCCATATGCAAAATGCTCTAAATCACTGTTCATTAAAGAAATGCATATTTAAACAATCTTTATGTATCATTTTATATTTACAAGATTGGATAACATGATAGAATAAAAGAGTGACAAAAATGAAAAATTAGAACACTAATTTATTTTTAGTAAAATTGTAAACTAATGTAGCCATTTTGAAGAGCAATCTGGAATTATGTCCAAAGAATTATTAAATTACCCAAACCCTTTGATACAGCATTACCACTAGTTGGTCTATATCCTAACATATTTAAGAGATAAGGGGGCAAAAACCGTATGATCTAAAATATTTATATAAGATCACTTTGTGTCAACAAAGAACTAGAAATTACAGGATGCCCATAAATATGTCAGTCACATTTCTGATACTTTGATAGATTCCATTTTTTTTTGTCAAGATAGGAATGCTTATCATTGGTGTTAACTTTCATCCCTTTTGATTCTTACCTATATCTTTCTATAAATCCTCCAGAAAAGATCTAAATTATGTACTCTTAAAATCAGTATGGGGTACTTATCCTGAAGCAAATTAACTAAAAAGCATGTAGGCCATGTGAGCTTTCTTAAAATTGGGTGAAAAAGATGAGGTTATGGGGGTGTCCTTTTTCTTGTGGCATCTTAAAGATTCATGAAATTAGAATTGGAAAGCCTGGATCTGAATCCCAGATCTGTTTTTTTAACCACGTAACTATGGATAAGCCATATGAATTGGGTTTTACAAGTACTTCTTTAAGTGCCTCCTCTGTCAGAGGGCTTTGTATGAAACAGTCTTTCCATTTAGGAAGCTTGCAGTCTCATGATAGAAAGTGGTGTGTTTACAGATAAATACAAAGCTTACACAAGAATAAGTACAAATTCATTTTATATGTGATCAGTAGTGATTAAGGAAATCTAATAGTCACTAAAGCTCAACCATGAAATCTCTAGGATATAGAATTGAGAAAATAATATATTCATATGAAGGAATTTCAAAGATTTTTCTCTCCTTTTTGTCAAGTTCTTTATTTACAAACTAATCAGCCAGCACACAAGAATTAATCAGAAGAAAAAATGCTCTAAATCACTATTGACCAGAGAAATAAAAACTAAGAAAGCTCTGATTTTCTTACTACACTACACACAGCTCAGATTGTCTAAGATGACAGGAAAAGATAACAATGAATGCTGGAGGGGATATGAGAAAACTGGGACACTAATGCATTGTTGGTGGAGTTATGAACTGATCTACAAAATGAAGCACAATATGGAATTATATCCAAAGGGCTTTTAAACTCTGCATACACTTTTACCCAACAGTGTCTCTACTGGGCCTGTATCTAAAAGAGATCATAAAAAAGGGAAAAGATTCGCATGTGCAAAAATGTTTATAGCATCCCTTTGGGTAGTGGCAAAGAACTGAGACGATGTCCATCAGTTGCAGAAGGGCTGAGCAAGTTATGATATATGAATGCTATGGAATTTTTTTTATTATATAAGAAATGATAACAGGATGATTTCAGAGAAGCCTGGAGAAAGTTACACGAACTGATACTAAATGAAGTGAATAGAATCAGGAGAAAATTGTGCACAGTAACAGAAAGATTGTATAATGATCAATTCTGGCATGACTGTTTAAACAATGAGGTGTTTCAGGCCAATTGTAATAGACTTGTGGAGACAGCCATCTGCACCCACAGAAAGGACAGTGGGAACTAAGTGAGTATTACAAAATAGCATTTTCACAATTTTGTTGTAGTTTGCTTGCATTTTGTTTTCTTTCTCATTTTTTTCCTTTTTTGATCTGATTTTTCTTACGCACCATGATAATTGTGGAAATAAGGATAGAAAAATTGCACATGCTTTATATATGTATATGTATATATGTACATATATGTGTTTATATATGTACATATATGTGTATATATATATATTTGATTACTTGCTGCCTTGGGAGAGGATGGGGGGGGAAGCGAGGCAGAAAAAAAATTAGGACATAGCATTTTGCAAGGGTGATTTTGGAACATTATCTATGCATATCTTTTGAACTAGCACTGGGAGAAGGAGCTTGGACTAGATTATTTCCCACAGTCTAGTTCTGTAGTTGAAAATTTATGATTCTATGATGAGAGGTGAATTTTCAGTGAAAGCTAAAAATCTAGTTTTCACAACTTATTTTTTAACTATATCCCAGCGAATTCTGTCTTTCAAAATATCAGTAAATAAAAGGGTTAAAAACAGTTCCCAGGAAAAAAACCTGAAATCACAGGTCTCCACAGGAAATGCCAAAATACTATGCTGCCACTCATCATTCAAAGCAGGCTGAAGTGACAATGTAAAGTTCTTTTTCTTGTATTTATGCTTGTGAACAGATGATACAGTCTATGTATCATGAGCCAGATTGCTTCAAGAGAACATTACTACCAAATCAAAATGAGATTGTTTCAAAGCTCTTGACCTTGTACAAGGAGAAAGTAGTTGAAGAAGCCAGAAGTCCAGATGAAGACCACAGCAGATTGGTTACATGTGGTATTTCACAAATACCTTTCAAATACTTCTGACTGGAAGAAAAAAGTTTTTGATTTATACATCCTCTGAGGAAATAAAGACAATAATTCTGCTGTGAAGGATTAGAAATGTAACACTGTATATTCTGCCTTATGGAAATCAGAAAGATACGATAAAGGAGATGGAGGGTGGATATGTGGGTGAGTGTGTGCAAATACATGTGTGTGGGTACAGCTAAATATGCTATGGATAGAGTGTCATACCTGTATAAGAAGAGTCATTTTTTTTAACTCACATGTGGTCTCAGGCATGAACTAATTGTGTGATGTGAGAAGAGATAAGTCACTTAATTCTGTTTGCCTCAGTTTTCTCAGTGGTAAAATGTTAGATAAGGAAATGCAAACTATTCCAGTGTTTCTGTCAAGATATGCTTAAATGATTTCACAAAGCATCAAACATGATGGAAAAATAACTGAACAACATACATAAGTGTGTATACATGTTTATGTATATACTTATACATCCATATATGTCTTTTAAAATAACTCTTTTTGTTCTCATTGAAGTATTTTCATTTCTTCTTAATGTCATTCATAAGACCTTCTCACTATATATTCCCAAAAAATCAAGGATAGAATACAGGTACCATTTTATAAAAAATAAAATAAAATAAAACAATTTATCAGTATCTTTTTTGTGAAAGGCAAAAACTGGAAACCAATGTTCATTGTTGGAAGGGAGCAGATAAAACAAATTTTTATATTTTAATATACTGTAATATTACAGAAATGTAAAAATTATGGGAAGACAGATTGAAGTACACAGAATCAGAAAAAAATAAAATTAACTACTGCATTTGAAATATGCTTACAAAAGCATTTCAGAATATGTATTTATATTGTTTCTTGCTCTTGAGAGCATTGTATATCATATATATATATGTATACATGGAGTTATTTTTGCATCTGCATTGATCACTTGTTATAACTCCTCTATTTTCTTAATTTTTGATTTTTTTCCTTTGCAATGTCATTCTTAAAAATTTATCATAAAACTCAAAAAGTTAAAATTGACAGTTAAAGATCTGAGCTGGATATAAATATCTAGACATATCATTCATGAAAGAAAATAAAAGCTATAACAAAAAAAAGACATAGGTGTCCATCAATTTTGCAAGGACTTAACACATTGTGCTTAATGAATGTAAGAGGATATAATTGAAATAATTATATTAATAATAACAATTTATATATTGAGATATATTTTTCTTACATATATGAAATGAAACATGAAAGATTCCAAGAAACTTGGGAATGTGTAGGAACTAATGTCAAGTGAAGTAAGAACCAAGAAAAATGCTACTAAAGACTATAATAATATTAAAAACTAAATGAGATGTGTGTATTAGAGGTAGTCAAAGTGTTGGTTGTAATTATAATGCTTTGCCCTGAAGGAGATTAGTGGTATATTTCCCTTGGTATGAGTAGGCAACTGAATTTTGACATTAAAAGAGGGTGGAGTGATATTAAATCCAATGTGAAAAAATGATTACGCATTGGACTTACACTAGTAGAGAACCTTGATTTCATTGCAAGAAAATGTGGAAAGAGGCTGGAAGTAGAATCATGACTGGGTTCTAAATTAAAATCCTGATAATTTTAATACTTGTGTAATATTGGGTAAATCATTTCTTAGGCCTCTATTTCCTTTTCTGTAAAATAAAGGCAGTTGGATGGAATCCTATAATTGTCTTCCCGGTCTAAATCTGTGATCCTAGTCCAAGTGCATTTGGGAAAATAAGCTAAATAAAGAATATCTGGATTTCCCAACTTTATAGAGCTCATCTGCATCAATTCCAGGAGTGTAAAATAGTTTGGGGCACTATGCTACTTTACTGATGTGCACATAGTCCTTCAAATGAACAACTAGATGGCAGAGTGATAAGAGGGATAGGAAAACCTGAATTCAGATCTGATCTGTGACATATCCTAGGTGTGTAACCCTGAAAAATCATGTAACTTTTAGTTGCCTCAGTTTCCTTATATATAAAAGGAAGATAAAGATACCACGTACAACTGCAGATTAATGAGAAGCTAATATGAAATAAAAAGCTTAAAAGCACTTTAAAAAGTTCCTGGAATATAATTTGGTGTTATCACAATGATAGTTATTATTATTCATATTCAAAGATCAAGCCCCCTTGCTGCATCTGTTAATATGTATGCTGTAGCTAGACAGAATTTTGCAAGGCAAAATAAGGGGGAAGCTTTCTCAGAACTCCCTTTAGTATTATTTACCCTTTTGTTTCCCATGATTTGTGATCCTTATATTAAAATTGATTCTGAATCTCTGCATGATGCTCCCTGTTTTCATTCTCTGTACTTCTCTAATCTGACATTTTAAAATCTCAGCCATAGGAAAAAAATTAAACCTTTCTGACTTTTAAATATTTTTTTTATATTTTCTGTTCAGTCATGGGGAGGACAGACAAGGACATTTTTAATAATATCTATTAAAATGGATTTCTTTCAGGTAACATTTTATACAAAAGTATTACATATATATTGACATCTGGGTATGGTTGTTAAAATGTGTATATGAATAGATCAGCACATATATTTATCAGAAGTTTAATATTATATATATAACAGGGACCATAAACTGAAATTATAATTGTGGGCATATCATATGTAAGATTTGGTGACAATCAAGCATCTAAAAACACTGATCTAGGTCACCTGATCTGGAAAACTGCTTAACATTTTTAACTCACATAGATTGAATATGTTTGATATCTAGGTCAGGGACTTGGACCATACTCTTAGTTCAGATACTAAATATTCTTGACCTAAAATACAATACCATACACAATATTTTCATTTAGCTGAAGATAAAATTAATTTTTCTCGGGACTTCTTTTTGAAGATTCCTGTGAATTCAATGTGTAGGATGAATGTACACATAATGCATTTTATTGTTCAAGACTATCCTGGGGCAGGGGCAGAGCCAAGATGGCAGAGAGTAGACAGGACTTTGAGTTCTTCTTGGGTTCCCTCAGATCAATTACAAATCTAGCTTCAGAATGGCTTTTTACAGTGACAAAACAGAAATATTTACAGGGTAACAAATTTCCAGCAGAAGATATTTCTCAAGAACTTCAGGAAAGGTCTGTTTCAATATGACAGGGACAAGGAGGCAGTTGAGGGAAGGTGCACTGGAGGGACAGGGGAGAGTAGCCTCCACATAACAGGGGAATCTACTGGGAGACTTTCAGTCAAAATACAGCCGGTTTGACTGCTCTGTACTGATTCAGAAGTTAGTGGATCAGCAAACTATGAGGCCTCCAATACAAATACAGAAGGCAAATAGTGAGTTCCTGAACCCCAGAATAATGTGGGACTTAGTCATGCCTACCCAGCATGGGGAGGAAGCCAGCAGCACTAGCCCCAGAACAATGTAAATCTGTTGTCACCTGTAGAGGAAATGGATCAATTTCCCTTTTGCCTTAAGATCAGACTCAACTTTTAAAAATGAGCAAATAAGCAAAAAGAGCTCTGACAATAGAGAGCTTTTATGGAGTTAGGGAAAAACAGAACTCAATCTTGGAGACACTAAAGGTAAATTATCTCCATATGAGGCTTTAAACAGTAATATGAGTTAGTCTCCATCTCACAAGGCATCTCACAATAGAAGAATCTTAAAAGTATCTTAAAAAGAATTAGAGGAAAACGGAGAAAGAAAATGAGAATTTTGTAAGAGAGTTTGGAAAAGGAAACACAGAAATTATGTAAAGAAAACTCCTTAAAATAGATTTAGCAAAATGAAAAAGGAACTCCTGAAAAAAAGAATTTCTGAAATGGAAAAAAATTCTAATGAACAAAACAACTCATTTGAACTAAATTTCAATTGACCAAATGAAAAAGGAGATAAAAAAGCTAACCGAAGAATATAATTCACTAAAAATTAGAATTAGAGAAATTGAAATGAATGACTCAATGAAACATCAAGAATCAGTAAAAAAAAAACACAAAAATGAAAAAATAGAAGAAAATATAAAATGTAAAAAAAAAAAAAAAAAACATCTCACCTGGAAAAAAAGACCAGGAGAGACAGTCTAAGACATTTTTTGTTTTCTTTATTTTTTTAATTTCATTTATTTATTTATTATTAAAAACTTTTTTTTCAAAACATATGCACGGATAATTTTTCAACATTGACCCTTGCATAGCCTTTTGTTCCAAATTTTCTCCTCCTTCCTCCACCTCTCCCCTAGATGGCAAGCAATCCAATATAAGTTATATATGTCAAAATATGTTAAATCCAACATATATATGTGTGTATATATATATATATAAACATATTTATAAATTATCTTGCAGCAAAAGAAAATCAGATCAAAAAGTAAAAAAAATGAGAAAGAAAATAAAATGCAAGCAAACAACAACAAAAAGAGCAAAAAGGATATGTTGTGAACCACATTCAGTTCCCACAGTTCTCTCTCTGGGTGTAGATGGCTCTCTTGATTACAAGACCATTGGAAATGTTCTGAATCACCTTATGGTTGAAGAGAGCCACATCTGTCAGAATTGATCATCATGTTACCTTCTTGTTGCCACATACAATGATCTCCTGTTTCTGCTCATTTCACTTAGAATCATTTCATGTAAGTCTCTCCAGGCCTCTCTGAAATTATCCTGTTGGTCTTTTCTTATAGAAAATATTCCATAGCATTCATATAACATTCATTTATATAACATTCAATAACATTTATATAGTCTAAGAATTATTGAGCTTCCTGAAAACCATGATGAAAGAAGTCCTAGAACAAGATGGTAAAAAAGATGGTAAAAGTCATTGAAAGAATTCACCAAACACCTACTGAAAGACATGCAAGAGGAGGGGGGAAAGGGGAAGCAGAGCCAAGATGGCTGAGTGAAGACAGGACTCTCTGTGACCTCCTCTGACCTTCTCTCAAACCAACAGATTAAGCCTCTAAACTGGCTCTGGACTCAAAGCTTCCCCAAATATTTGGACTACAACACATTTTTAGAAGAATTTACATTGGAAGAGCTTCAGAGCAGGTCTGTTTCAGATGGCCAGGAGGTATAGCAGTTTGCCGAGCTCAGAGGGCAGCTCCAGGAGACAGAGCAGGAAGATGGGCCAGACTTAAGAGTGGCAGATTCTAAGCACCTGGGAAGGCTCTCTGAGGCTCTTGGGCTGCTCTGTTCTGATTGCTGGCAGGTGCTTTGGCAGATCTGAATTTTGTAAAAGGTAGATTGTAACCCACAGTAAACCTTGGATTTAGCCTGGACATCCCAGCACCGGAAGTCAATCAGCCAAATTGCCCCAAGGCATTTAGGAGCTGGAAACTGAGTGGATGCCCATCAGTTGGGGAATAGCTGAGTAAGTGATAGCATATGGATGTTATAGATTATTATTGTTCTATAAGAAATGATCATCAGGATTATTTCAGAAAGGTCTGGAGATATTTACATGATCTGGTGCCAAATGAAGTGAGTAGAATCAAGAGAATATTGTACATACCAACCGTAAGATTATGTGATGATCAATTCTGATGGATGTGACTCTTTTTAACAGAGAGGTGATTCAGGCCAGTTCCAATGGACTTGCATTGGGAAGAGTCATCTGCATGCAGAGAGGACTTTGGGACTGAGAATCTTAAGCTTTTTGTTGTTGTTTGCTTACTTTTTTGTTTACTTTCTCATTTTTTTTTCTTTTCATCTCTTTCTTCTTTCACAACTGTGATTAATATGGACATATATTTTTACATGAGAGCATAAGTATAAACATATATAAAAATGCCTATCACCTTTGAAGAGGGAGAGAAAAGGAAAAGGGGAAATTTTTGAGATGAAAATTTTATAAAAATGAGTGTTGAAATTTTTACTGACCTATAAGTAGGGAAAAAGCAAAATACTAAAAACAATTTAAAAAGTCAAACCTGGGTGACATTTTGGGGAGAGAAGTAAGCAATGAGTTCTCAGTAGACAATTGTGGATTTCCTTTTTTCTTCATGAGAATTGTCATGATAATTATAATAAATGACTTTTTTTGTAAGCCTCGAGTTATGCATTATTCCATTTCATTCTCCCATTGATTTTTGTCCCATAAAATTAAGTAGTATCTTAAAGTACATGAAGAAAAACTTTTAAATGGAGTGGAAATTAAATTAACATATGCTTGAATATCTAATATTTATTGAGATAATTTATGTAACTTGTCATAATACTGATAAAATTAAAAACAAATATATATCTAATACCAAGTGTGTGAAAAAGCACTATATAAAATATCCCCTAATCTACTATCAACTATGTAAACGAGAATGTATAAAATATGCCCTAACTTTGCTAAACTTGATATCTTAAAAGCTTTCTATAACATAATTAACTCATAAGTATTCTGGGAGAAATTCTGGTCAACCTTATTCAGTTTAGTTAGTTTAGTTCAATTAAATATGCATTTCCTATTAACAAAAGTTGCTGAGCCATCCTGTTAAAATTCTGCTTGATAGTGAACACCCAGTTACTTGTTAGCTATTTATAATAGACTTGGGAAGACTAACTCTACCTTTCTACACTGAACTACAGTTAGGAAAAAGGGGGTATCAAAACAAATATGTTACCTTGATTAAAGAAGCTTCTTTCTGTTATCAAAGAGATCAAAACTAACATGTATATATTTACATGTATATATTGGGGTGGTAATATGTCTACTACAGATCTTGTGTAATTTACAAGGCAGAATGTAAGATATTACTTGTACTTCTTAAGAAGGGAGAAGGAGGAAATGCACTAATGACCAGAGACAATGAATCAAAGAACATGAAAATATCATAACAAGTGATCAAACTTTACAGAAAGAGGTAAATAGACCATAAGAATCAGAAAGTTTTTTTAAAAATATAAATTGCTTATTCTTTTTCCTCTCTTATGATTCCTGTTCTCTCTTCTCCCAATGCATCATCTTATTCATTAGAAAAAGTTACAGAAATAAGGGAGGGGAACCAACATAATTAATCAATACATCAAAAAGACTAAACATGAATGTGACATTTCACATCCATGGATCTCTCACTTTTTTAAAGGAATTGGGGTGAGAGTATTTCCTTATTTTGCTTTTTGGGGCCATTTATTTTCCTCGTAATTTTGCAACATTCATTTTTGATTGCATTATGGTTCTTTCTGTTTATATTGTGACATTCATTATATATCTGTTTTCTTTGCTCTTCTCATTTCACTCTGCAAATCCTTTTTATGCTTCTCTCAATTATCATAATTGTTATGTGTTACTTCACAACAATATTCGATTATTTTTATACACCATAGTCTTAGACTTCTTGTTGCAACTAATTGAGGACATCAGAAGCTATGTTCTAGCTATCTCTTCTCTTCTGATGAGGGAAGAAAAAAAAAAAAACCTTTTCCTGTCTAATCTTCAGGTTTCTCCCTCTTTCTTATTCTGCTTCCCTCTTTCTCTTCCCCCACCATCTTCTCTTTCTCATCTTCTTTCCATTATTTAAAACAATATATTCTACCTGGTCCCATAGTCAAAACATATTCTCTAATGATGCGGCACTAAGTTCTGGTTGCTGAATTTGCTAAAAGTTATATACCTAGCGGCTAGGCTTTAGTTTTAGGAACCTTTTCACAATGCCCATTGAAAACAAAGATTATTGTGTGAAAATTAATTAGAAAGGAAAAGAAATATTATTATCTAAAATAATATGTATCAATCTAAATCTCTAAAGGGAGATTCAATGGGTCTTTCTCATTTATTAAGTTCTTGTTGAATTGAAAAGTAGGGAAGGAGTTAAATAAATTATCTAATTTCCACTTGCTATCAACGATACTTTTTTCATTTAAAATATAAAAATATGAACCCACCATTTCTATTAGAAATCACCCAACACCACCTGGGAGATCATGTACTATTTGTTATTTGAACTTATTGAATTGCAAACTTAATTTAATGATGCTTTTGCTGATTTCACTTACCTGAGGGGGAAAAATGTTCAAAATGAGATAGAATGAAATAAATATTTTAAAAGTACTCTTTTAACATGATTATTTTTGTAAGTGAGATAGATTTGATTCAGTAAACCAGATAATGATTATAGTTTGCATATACCTACTAGATCCATGTTATTAAACATAAGGCTTGACCACAAGGCCAAGTTGTATATTCAAATACAAAAACTTACACACACTTTTAATGATGATGAGCATGATTCCAATCTCACAGCTGAATGATCTGCATGTGCAATGCAAGATAATTATCTTTTTAGGACAATGCTGCTTTATATTCTGTAAGAAATGTTTAAAAAAAAAAAACTCCTCTGCCCATAAGAGGATAGTTCTCAATATATGGCCTAAGTAGTCCTGAGGGGATCAGGCAGTTATTGCAGAATATTTTCAAATCCAAGGGTTGTCACTATGATTTCCTTTAGACCTAGGGAATTAATGTGTATCATCATTTGGCATAAAAATATATAAACATGTTTTCTTTAACTAAACCATAGCTATTTTATATCAAGACCAGAGTCATAGAGAAAGAGATGTATACAAGTCACATTTTATAGAAATGGAAGTAATGTTTGTGTCAATTGAATTGTGTATAATTGTATGGAAATATATACTTTATAGACTTAATACTATGTTTATGTGTATATATTTTTTCAAAATTATTATAAATGTGTATATATAAATATATATTATGATTGATAAAATCAAAATACATACATAATCCCTATAAAGTTATCATTACTGTTACTATAATTAGCATTTATATAGTACCTTAAGATTTACAAAACATTCTAAAATAATTTGATCCTCATGACAGCTAGGGGAAAATGTTAATATCATTATCCCTATTTCAGAGATGAAGAAACCAAGGCAGAAAGTTTAATTATTTTCCCGGTTTCACAAAGCTAGCAATCATGACAGATTTTCATATATTTTCCCAACAACAAGACATCATCCTGTAATTTGCCATGTGGCAAAATGAATAAAGAGTTGGCATCAGAACAAGGAGTGGAGTTTGATTCCCACTTCTGACATATAATCTGTATGTCTATGATTGACTAGGCAAAGTTCTTAATCTTTCAGCACCTGAGGTAACAGCCTAAGAATACAAATTCCATTATTGCATGGATCAGCACTGGTAAAGGAACTTTCTAGGAGAGGAATTCCATACCTAAAAATCTATAGATTCATTTATTTTTTAAACAAAGAATTACTTGAAAAAATGAGGGACCATTACTTCTATAATCCTGCATTTCAAATGCATATTTGTTCCTCAAGAATGGAGAAGAGCCTCATACTGTTTGTCTGAGAAAACAACAATTACTAAATCTGATAATTATCTTCTGCCTTCCTCCACACCACCCCAGGTCTCTAACTTCCTGATATTTCTGTAATATTTTACACTATTGAGGATACTTCCTCATGGAAACACTCTTTAGCTTGAGGTTTTCTAAAATTGTTTCCTCTATTTTTTTTTTCTGCCAATCTGAGCACTTTAATTCAGTCTTCTCCTAATGCATTATTATCCACATGTGGATATCCTTCTCTAAGTTTCTATTCTGAGTCTTATTTGCTTCTTTTTTGTATACTCTCTCTTTGATATCTCACTGATTTAAATTGGTTTAATTATAATCTCTATCCAGGGGTCCGTCTCATTAGTCCATATACTCTGTCCTAAACTCTTTCCTGAATATTGTTCACCATTCCCACATAATGAAATCCTAATTGGATAATTCCAACTAAATATATTTTATCAAAGTCACATGCCCCAAATTAAATGACTTTTGCTCCCTGTAAAAACTCCTTTCTTTCTGTAGTGATCACCATCATTCTTCTATTGCTCCAATTTTATAGTCTGTGTGATTGACTAGGCAAATATTTTAATGTCTAGGCAAATTCCTTAATCTCTCCGCCCCCAAGGCAACTGCCTAAGAATACAAATTCCATAAGTGATTCTAAACGTTTTGTTCTCATTTACCTTCATTTATACAGTCCACATCATATACTAAGTTCACAGCAAATGCTGTATTCTTCTCATTGTCTCCACTCACATGAACACCACCACATTTCAAGTCTTCATCCTCCTTTGCATACTCCAAGTAAGAAGGTCTCAAAATCGACTCCCTGCCTTTTGTTCTCTCTCACTTGTCTTCACAACAGCAAAACTGATATACCCAATGAATAGACCTATCATTGTCCTCCAGAAACTTGAAAAATTCCCTGTTCTTTCTAGGATGAAATGAAAATTTATTAGCTTGGTCACACGGGGTAAAAACCTTCATACAAAAATCACAATTTGGCTTATCTTTGCAACTGCCACAGCAATATTCAAAAATGAAGAAAATTATACTGAAAGAAGTGATTTGCTTGATCTTATTTTCTCTTTGGGAGTAGAATCTTATTTAAAAAACTATTCTGATCAATTGCCAAGAAGATTACATTGTCTCTGTGTTGCTTTAAATGTGACTAAAAATGTTCATTGCCTATTTCCTATGATTTTCTCCTCACCTTGAGTTTCCAATATTATTTTTTTAAAAAACTGAAATCTGTTTTTTAAAAGCCAACACAATAAAAACTGAGAAACCAATAAATTGTTGGAAGAGTTATTAATTGACCCAACCATTCTGTAGTGTAATTTGGAATTAAATGCAAAAGACTAGCAAACTGTGCATACCCTTTGATCCAGCAGAGTCTCTACTGGGTTTTTATCCCAAAGAGATCATAAAAAGGGAAAAGAATCCATATATGCAAACATGTTTGTACAAGCCTTTTTTATAGTAGCAAGGAGCTAGAAACCAAGTAGATGCCCATCAGTTGGTGAATGGCTGAATAAGCTATGGTACATGAATGTAATGTAACATCATTTTTCTATTAAAAAAAAAAACAATCAGCAGGATGGTTTCTGAAAGGCCTGGAGATATCTGCATGAAGTGCTGATAAGTGAAGTGAGTAGAACCAAGAGAACATTGTACATAGCAACAAAACAATTATGTGATGATCAGCTGTGATGGGCTTGGATCTTTTTAACAATGAGATGATTCAAACCAATTCCAAAAGATTTGTGATGGAGAGAGACATCTTCATCCAGAAAGAGAACTATGAAGGTTGAATGTTGATCACAACCTAGTATTTTCACCTTTTTGTTGCTGCTTATTTGCTTTTGTTCTCAATTTTTTTTTCTTTTTGATCTGACTTTTCATATGCTTAATAAATGTGGAAATATGTTTACAAGAATTCATTTTTAACCTATTTTGGATACTTGCTATCTAGAGGAGGGAGAAAATTTTGGAATGCAAAGTTTTGCAACGGTGAATATTGAACACTATTTTTGCAAGTATTTTGAAAATAAAAAGCTATTATAAAAAACCCAACAGTATTATACAAGCACTGAGAAGTCAGCATGGGAGCTCAAAATTAAATTCAGCTCTTTCTGCATCTTGATATACAAACGCACACACACATTCACACACATACAAAGTCATAATAACTTTTTCTTAAAATGTGCTGATGAGGCATAAAGCAAAAAGGAATTTTTCTTGCATTTTTAAAGTTTATTACCTTTCTGCTGTGGGTACATAAAGTCCCAAAACTATATTCTTGACTCTACAAAGTATTGTATACCTATTATTTGGAGAAATGAAAAATGAACAAATGGGGCCAAATTACCATTCTGATACTTCCCCATTCTCAGCATGGTTTGTACTTTCTTAAATAATCTCGCATTGAACCCTAGGATATTTCTAGAAAAAGACAAATAAGTGGACTTTTTGGATTCGTCTGGATGACCTGCTTTATTTTTACACAGAATAAGCAGTTAATGTCAAATAATGGATGGGCTGGTGCTGAAGTCAAGACTTCGGTTCCAACCTGACTTTGATAAGGACTCTGTATTACCCAAAAGGAATCATTAATCTCTCAATACCTCCTCTAACAACTTGCTGGCAGTAAAAGGTGTATGACAGTTGCTAAACTACAATGGTAGAAGGTATTTCCTCAGTCAGAATTCTACACAAATGAAATCCCAGAATGGGATTGAACAAAAAATTTTCAAAAATAATTACAGAAATTAAATTGAATGAATATCACATGGGGAGAGTAACATTGTGCCTCTGGAAGTTATTCACAATTCACAACCCACTTTTTTTACTAATTAAATGATTTATCATCTATTCCATTAAATTCCATCTCAAATAACAGCCTCTGATGTTTTGACATGGCATGGAGGTGGCCTGGTATTTCACAAAAAAAAAAAAAATGGGAAGCAAAACACTTATCCTGACTGCTCTTGCCAAGAGGGAAAGACTTTGATTATGGGTAAGACAGTAGAATATGTGATTTCTGGCAAAAGAGTAGACTTCACTAAAGAAAAAGCCAACAACATATGAATAACATGTCTTCTTTGGTGACTTATGACATAGACTCAAATTATAAAAATGAACTTTGTTTTTTCTCAATAATAATGTTGTATTTTTCTACATACATGTACAAATACAAATACATATTTGTAAGACTTTGTATTCCAGATTTTTCTCCCTCCTTTGTCATCCCCTCCACAAGATGGCAAGCAATCTTTTGAAGATTCAATAAGTGATATGCATTTAATCATATTTTCATATTTGTCATGTTATACAAGAAAAATTATGCCAAAATGGAAAACATAAAACATGAGAAAGAAAACAAAAGGGGTAATTTACTGTTTCTATCCACATTTAGTCTTTATACTTCTCTTTCTTTGCGGATGGCTTTTTCCAGCCCCAGTCTATTGGGATTTCCTCGAATCATCTCATTGTTGAAAAGAGCCAAGTCCATCACATAATCTCTTTGTTATTGTGTACAGTGTCCTTTTGTGCACCTTAATTTTTATGACCCCATTGGGTCTCTATAGTCGGGGATGGTAAGAAAATTCCTCTGACATAGAAAACAGTTAAGATTAAGGCTAAAACTAGAAATGTATGGCTCCAAATGCATGGACTATTTGGACCAAATCTGGAAATACAGTCAGTTCTGGGAATTGAATGTTGGGAATGTCACTGATAAAATGAATACCCAAAGAAGGGAAATCAGAATGGTTGATTGCCTGGAGATCATTTCTGGGGAAGCATTGAAAGAAAGGGATGTGTTCATCCTGAAGAAGAGAAAACTTAAGAGAGGCAAGGTCAGAGTCCAGTAGCTGTTGTCAGTGCCTGAGGGTTTTCACACTTTTACATTTATTTGGGTACCTAATGAACACTGAAAGGAAAAGGATGAAATATCAATGAAAAGGGAATGGAAATATAGATAGACTAGAATCATGACTTCATTGATCCAGAGAGCTCCAGGCAATAAAGTTCCTTTTACTGAAGTAACTTAGCATGTTCTGTGCTACTTGATAGTCTTACATAGTTACTTAGAGAATAGAGAAGTTATGAATCATAAATAATTAGTAGGTAATACATTACTCTAGTCCATTCTTATTTTAAAGACAGCTATCTACATTGCAAAATGCTTAAAAATAATATAATTTTTAAAAAAATTATCATTTATATGCCAAATTTAAAAAGATCAAATACAAGCTTGAAATAAGCAGACATTACCCAACAAATAAAATTAACCAATAGTGGAGGAAAGAATCTGGTATTATAAGTAAGGACTAGTTGCATATTTTAGGTCTTTAAGTAAGGAACAGATGACCAATTACTGGGTATGTGTGGTTCTTGATCAGCTTTGGATAAATAAAGTCAATGTACTCTGAGTTCTCTTTCAACTCTGAGATGCTGTGATTCCTCCTTGGGGTGGGAGTGGAGGAACAACTGAACAATTACTCCGCATTATCACACGCACCTGACACTGATAATCAAATATCAAGGTAAATTTATTAAAGAAGAATCTTAAGGAATTGTCTTAATTTTTCTGGCTAGGGGTGAGCTTCATTCCACTTTGGGAAGAGGGACTGGTGAGCACAGGGGCTCGAGAAGTTTTATATTTGTTAGCTGGGCACAGTCCCTCCCTTCAAAGACCAGATTGGTCTGTTCACTTTCCAGTTACACTCTTTCTGATATATCCACTACATATTTCCTGTTATGTATGTATAAGCATGATTCCCCTTCCTCATCATATATCACATGTTCAAAATAATGGAAAACTCCTCCTACAGCATAGGCTGTTTAATATTCAGTTAGCCTATTAAGCAGGTACAATAGCAATTTGGTGAAGTTAGGTTGTAGACCTCAACCAATTTCAGCTGGATTGGCTATTATCTTAAACTTGTAGTTTTCTCAAAACCACATACTCTTTGGGATTGGTTGAGTACCCCTATGCCTTCCTAGCTCCCTGGTTCCTTGTTTGTTCATGACTTCTGAGAAATTAAAATTTAATTGTTCTGTGGAAACATAATCTTCCTTAATTTCTCATATCCTGAAATCCTACTGGTCGCCAGTATTTACAGGTGGTACCTTATATTACTTTGAAACTTAAAATATTCTGTGGAGGGACGGAGCCAAGATGGCGAACTTCAGACAGCTTTCTCTGTGAACTCCTTGGGACCTTCCCTCAGACCCAGACAAAGTGAGCCTTCGAACTGATTTTTGAGTGAGGGCTCCGTCAAACATTTGGACTACAACGCACTTCTATCAAAAATCTACCTTAAAAGAACACCCGGAGAAGCTTAGCCTCAGGGGAAATCGGCCGCTGGTCCCTATCAGACTCCAGCCGGGGCGGAAGTCAGGGCTGCAATACAGGGGCAGATTTTAGGCACCCAGGAAGCCCCTGGGAGACGCCTGGGCCACTTTGCTCTGCTTGCGGGCAGGTGCTTTGGCAGATCTGCCTTTGGTAAAGGGTGGATCGAGAGCAGTTGAAAACGTGGTCCTAGTGCGAATCTAGCCTGACCAGCCTCAGACCGGAAGTCAACTCGCAAACTGCCCCAGGGCAAATAAAAATTGTTGCAGTTTTCTATGCTTTTGACCAATATCCCAACTTTAAATCATGAGCAAGAAGCAGAAGAGAGCTCTCACCATAGAAAGCTTTTACGGAGAAAAAATAGAACAGTCCCCAGATCCTGACATTATGAAAACAATCCCAGATGAAGCCACAAAGGCACACTTAAGTTGGTCTCCCTTTCAGAAGGCTTACCTGGAAGATTGCATTAAGAATCTCAAAAGAGAGCTAGAAGAAGAATGGGGAAATAAATTGAGATCAGGGCAACAGAAATATCAAAAACTGGAAAATAGGACTGGTGAATTGGAAAAAGAAAACAGTTCACTGAAAAACAAAATTGGTGAATTGGAAAAAATCACCAATTCATTGGAAAATAAAAATGCTGAACTGAAAAACAAAATTGGTGAATTGGAAAAAGACAACAATTCACTGAAAAACAAAATTGGTGAATTGGAAAAAGAAAACAATTCACTGAAAAATAAAACTGGCAAAATGGAAAAAGAATGCATTGAATCAAGAAATTCAATTGGCCAGCTACAAAAGGAGCTAAAAAAGATAACTGAAGGAAATAATACTTTAAAAATTAAAATTGAACAAATAGAAGTAAATGACAATAAGATTTCAAGAATCAGTTAAACAAAAACAAAAAAAAATGAAAAATAGAAGAAAATATGAAATATCTCCTAATGAAAAACAACTGACTTGGAAAACAGATCCAGGAGAGACAATTTA
>JAJPUD010019888.1:11963-25695 GCA_023553655.1 Myrmecobius fasciatus
TCATCACCCCTTCACTAAGACCAAGGACTCAGGCTGGTCCCAAGATCCTCCAGAGAGCTAGTCAAGAAAGTATATTTTGGAACTAAAGTGTGGGGCCTCTAGAAAGCACACTACACAATAGGTCACAAATTTGTCAATTTCTAATTCACTTAAACATAGAGAAAACATAAAATAAAGTACATAAATGTGTCTACATGTGTGTATATATGCATGTGTATGCAAATATGTAGGGTTGCATATATATATACATATATATGTATGTATATATATATATACATGCATACACACATGAGTACATAAAATGTCAGTATCTATACATATATTTATTAGTGTAGAACAAATGTGTGTATGTGTACATATATGCACATTTATTTGTGTATATACATTACACACATTTTATTTGGTGAAGTAAAGCATTTCATTAAGAACTCTTACTCAATAAGACTCTTGTCTACAACCCATATCAAAATTATTCAATATTCTTTGAAGTATGAAACAAAGATAAAATATTTGATGACACTGATTATTAATAACAGGTAACATTAAAAAAATCAAAACATATGCTTGCCCAGTGCGTTCCCCACAGTAATAAAAGAGGTCCAGCATAGAATCCAAATTGATGAGGGATGTGTTACAAATGATGATTCATCCTCAGAACTGCAGATCCTCTTATTACCACTCAGAAGAATTTGGCTTAATCATTCAGAGGTGGAATATATGCCTAAAGAATGTTTATACATTTATTGTCCATAATATAAAATGTATTTAGTTAGTCTACCTCTCTGTTCATGAAATTTGTGAGCTTTTATCATCAGCATATATACCATGAATAGAAAGTAAAAATGTATACATTGAGTCCAAAATTAAAGAGTAAGATTACTGACTGCATTATCTTAAGAAAATTACACATCTCTTTTAATGACAAAGATCTTCCCAAAACAAAACCCATTCTTGGAAATATCCATAATTTATTGATATTCTTACATGGTTACAAATTATGGAATAATTAAATATTAGCATCAATTGGAAGGTAATGGAAAGATATGTAGTAAATATAAGTAGGTTGCAACAAAACAACTTAAAATAAGGACCAAAGTTTAAAAAGTCATTAAAGAGCTAAAGGATTGAGGAAGAAAATGAGTTAGTTTAGTAGTAAAACCATGAAATATCCATTAAAAAGCCTAGATGCTCATCAGGTAAGCTTATAATATCAAAAGGAGTTGAAGAAGGGCTTTAGGAAGTAAGTGGATTATCTAGAAGGATATGTCATGGGAGGATATAAAGAAGTGGGGCAAAGGATACACAGATAGGGACTGGTTATAATTTTTTTATCATTGAAGTAAATATCCATGTCAGTTAGGGGAAAGATTAATTTTGGTAATAATTATTAGGAATTTTTTTAGATGCAAAATTATTTTTGTTAGTTCCTTTCATTGCTCCAATTTCTGAGTCCTCAGATAAGAAATCTCATCTCTCTTCTATATGACAACTTTAATGTCCTAGAAGACAGCTATTACATTCTCCCAAGTTTTCCCTTTTCTGGGTTAATTCTATCAACTATTATCTATCTTTCCCCAATTTTTATCTCATATAAATCTGATATTTAAGTTACTGAAAAAAAAACACATTAATAGCAAAACCTTAATCATTGATTTGTGAAGGCTTCCATTGGAGACCTTCCTTGAGGTTAATATTGATCCATTCATCTATATTATTTGAGTTTGAATATCCAACCAATTCTGAATCTATGTAGCATCACCACAATCCATTACATTTTCAAGAATTACAGGTAAACCTTTGTCAAATATTTTGCTGAAATTTAAAAATAATCTAACTTCAGTGTAAGGCAATATAGACTGTTTCAACAAATCAAATGTGCATGTATAAAATAATATGTGTTGAACTAATAGTGTAATAAATCTCTTTATAAAAGTAACTTAAATCATTCTGACATAGCTTATCCTTGATGAATCCATGTTGAGTATTATTGATGAATTATTTCTTTTTTTTTGTTTCTTGTTTGGTAATTTCTATCTTGTCCAATCTTTTGTGATGCCATTTGGGGGTTTTTTTTGGCAGAGATACTAATGTAGTTGGCCATTTCCTTTGCCAACTCATTTTACAGATGAGGAATTGAGGAAAAGAGTTAAGTGACTTATCACTAATAATTATCTAAGGTCCAACTAGACTCAGGAAGATGAGACATTCTTACTTGAGGCCTACAATCTATTCATTTTGCCATCTTAATAACCTTATTTCCCTTTCTAAATGCTACTAAACTATCCTTTTAGCACTTTGTTGTATAATTTCACATAGGAATTTAATTCCTATGGGAATAGGCCCATCCTATAGAATTTTTAGACTCTTTACTGTGTGTCTATGTATATGTGTGTATGAGTGTGTTTAAATAAATTCATGTATATATGTATTCTATTGCTGAATTTTTTGCATTTTCAATATTTTTTAAAGTTTAATGACACTGCTACTGATAGTTACTACAGTTAATACAGTTCCACAAAGTTTGAGTTGGTTTTTTAAAGTCATTAAAGACAAATAGGTAGTTTCTTACCATCTCCTTATGTACTTTTGTATTATCTTTGGCTTAGTTTAATCCCTTCAAAATACAGATAAATCAAATGAGGCCGTAATAGATTAACTGACAAGGCTAAGGTACTAAATAATCCAGTAGACATTTGAACACAATTCCTTTGAGTTCAAACCTCGCATTCTTCTTCAATATATTGCTATAGTTTTTTCAACATTTTTGTTCTATCCTTTTCAGTCTATCATTCTCCTTGGCAGAGAAAGCACAAGCAAAATAGGTGAATAGAATTGCCTTCAAATTGTCATCTATTATCATCCCATGAAATTTAAGTAGTAGTATTTTGATTTTATTCTAATGGACAAAAGAGATGTAAACTCTTTTATTAGGCTTAACATTTATTATTACAATATTATATTAATTATTATGACTAAATGAATATGTTATATATTATAAAGTTCCTTATTATTTTAGCCTTCTTGACACTGTGCTTTTAGAACTCTACTACTGTAATCTTTGTGTGTGTGTGTGTGTGTGTGTGTGTGTGTGTGCAAATATGTAATCTGAGGTAATTAATGAATTTCAACTACATCTATACTTTTCTCTTTAAACAGCTCTATTGGCAGATACTCAGTGATCAGCCTACCATTGTGTTCTCTGTCTCACCATTGTTTAACAAACTCCTTTTAATTCTCTCTCTGAGTTTTGCCTCTTTTTTTCAGTGCAAAAGTCCTGAAAACCAAAAATTTTCTTTTCAACAATTTTTGGTGCCAGGAGAATTTTATGAATCCTTCTGCAATAAATAAATAAATATCACAGAAGATAGGCCTGCTGCACCTTTCTTTCTTATCAATACAAGTCAGCCGGTAGGCCTGAATGAATCCTCTGGCAGATAGTTAATTATGAAAAAAAACTGTGAAGTCTCCCCAAAATTGAGGAAGGTAAAACAATTCTCCCCAAAACCAAATATTGATTTTTTAATCTATCATTTGTATGTGAAGAAAGGGAGGTATATTTAGGAGGCAGGTAAGAAAAAAGTATTTTACAGGTGTCCCTTGATATTGAGAAAGGGAATGGGAGGAATGAATCCATGTGGTTCCTGGTAGAATCCTTCCAGCTATATCCACAAATATGCACAGAGGCTCTATAGGGAAGGAAAAATTATGGAAAAGGGGAAATTTAATCAGATAAAAGGCAGGACATTGGAAATTATAGTCAGATCTGCATTCTAAAAGACTTAAAGAAACTAAAACTAACCTCAATATCAGCACAACTAAGACTAGGATATTCTTGAAGATACCTTAAATTTCTTCATTAGAGGATAGTGTTCAGGAAGGGTACATCTTCAGGGAGTATTAACATATATAAGCTCTGATTCCATGTAACTTTCAAGAGTTTTATTCTTATATTTCCTTAAAATATTTCCACAGAATGGTACTTCAAATCTCACTAAAACATTTTAGCACTTACAAAAACATTCAAACTACAATGTGGAAGTTCACAGAACAGAAATTATTTTTCACTCAAAAATTTGGTCCATTAATTTAGTTTATAACGATAGGAATTTCTACAGACTGGAAAGAAATTTCCTTTCCTTATTTGTCTCTCTTTTGTCTGTCTCCTGAACTTGATAAATGTTAGAAAAGTAGAAAGAGATTTTTTTTTAGCTTATTAAAGGCTTTGAAAACTCTGCATAAAAAAGTTCTCATTTTTTTTTTCCTTTTTGCTTTGGTTGATCAGGTCATAGGGAAAGGTTAACTTACTAACATACATAACACAGACAATGCTAACAACAGAGATAACAAAAATATAAACATTTGGACCAAAACAAAGAGAAGACAACACACAGAATTGTTTGATGGCAATTATATATAATTGCAGAATTCAATTATTTCCGATTGGAATAAAACATTTAGTCCTTGAAGAATCATTAGAAGATTATATTTTAATCATTATGTAGGAATATACAATCATAATTTTATTACTCAAGGCTATGTTTACAGTTCTCATGCTTTGGAAAATCTTCATGGATCCTTTTTTTTATACATAAAGCTTTTTAGTTACAAAACATATGAGTGACCTTTCAACACTGACCTTGGCAAAAACTTTATTTTCCCAAGCTTTTCCCCTCCTTCCCCCCACCCCCCACCCCTAGATGACAGGTAATCTAATACATGCTAAATAGGATAAATTATATGACAAATACATGTATACATATCTATACAGTTATCTTACTGCACAAGAAACATCAGATCTAGAAAGAGAAGTATGAAAAAACAACCTAAGAAGGAAAACAAAATGCATGGAAATATTCACAGAAAGCGTTAAAATGCTGTGTGGTGGTTCACTCTCAGTTCCCACAGGCCTCTCTCTGGATGTATATGACTATCTTCATCACAGAACAACTGGTTTGAATCACATCATTGTTGAAGAGAACCATGTCCATCAAAATTGATCATCGTATAGTCTTGTTGCTGTGTATAATGTTCTCCTGGTTCTGCTGATTTCACTCAGCATCACTTCATGCAAGTCTCTCCAATCCTCTTTGAAATCCTCCTGTTGGTCATTTCTTACAGAACAATAATATTCCATAACATTCATATACCATAATTTATTCAGCCATTCTCCAATTGATGGGCATCTTTTCAATTTCCAGTTTCTTGCCACTACAAAAAGGGCTGCCACAAACATTTTTGCACATGTGGATCCCTTTCCCTCCTTTAAAATCTCTTTGGGATATAGGCCCAGTAGAAACACTGCTGGGTCAAAGGGTATGCACTGTTTGATAACTTTTTGAGCGTAGCTCCAAATTGCTCTCCAGAATGGTTGGATCCGTTCACAGTTCCACCAACAATGTATCAGTGTCCCAGTTTTCCCACATCCCCTCCAACAGTTATCGTTATCATTTCCTGTCATTTTAGCCAATCTGACAGGTGTGTAGTGGTATCTCAGAGTTGTCTTAATTTGCATTTCTCTGATCAATAGGACTTGGAGCACCTTTTCATGTGACCGGAAATAGTTTCAATTTCTTCATCTGAAAATTGTCTGTTCATATCATTTGACCATTTATCCATTGGAGAATGGCTTGAATTCTTATATATTTGAGGCAATTCTCTATATATTTTAGAAATGAGGCCTTTATCAGAACCTTTGGATGTAAAAATATTTTCCTAGTTTACTGCTATCCTTCTAATCTTGTCTGTATTCCTTTTGTTTGTACAAAAACTTTTTAACTTGATATAGTCAAACTTATCTATTTTGTGATTAATGATGACCTCTAGTTCTTCTTTGGTCACAAATTCCTTCCCCCTCCACAGGTCTGAGAGGTAAACCATCCTACATTGTTCTAATTTCTTTATAATATCATTCTTTATGCCTAGATCATGAATCCATTTTGACCTTATCTTGGTATATGGTGTTAGGTGTGGGTCAATTCCTAATTTCTTCCAGACTAGTTTCCAATTATCCCAGCAGTTTTTGTCAAATAGTGAGTTTTTATCCCAAAAACTGGGGTCTTTGGGTTTATCAAACACTAGATTACTATTGTCATTGAGTATTTTGTCCTGTGAACCTAACCTATTCCACTGATCCACTACTCTTATTTCTTATCCAGTACCAAATGGTTTTGGTGACCACTGCTTTATAATATAGTTTTAGATCTGGTGCAGCTAGGCAACCCTCATTTGCATTTTTTTCCATTAATTCCCTTGAAATTCTTGACCTTTTGTTTTTCCAGATGAATTTTGTTGTTATTTTTTCTACTTGAGTTAAATAATCTCTTGGGAGTTTGATTGGTATAGCACAAAATAGATAGATTAGTTTAGGTAGTATTGCCATCTTTATTATATTCACTTGACCTACCCAAGAGCACTTGATGTTTTTCCAATTGTTTAGATCTGACTTTATTTGTGTGGAGAGTGTTTTGTAGTTTTGCTCATATAGATCCTGACTTTCCCTTGGCAGATATATTCCCAAATATTTTATACTATCGATAGTTATTTTAAATGGAATTTCTCTTTGTATCTCTTGCTGTTGCATTTTTGTTGGTGATGTATAAAAATGCTGATGATTTATGTGGATTTATTTTTTATCCTGCAACTTTGCTAAAGTTGTGGATTAATTCTAATAGTTTTTTAGTGGATTCTCTAGGGTTCTCTAAGTAGACCATCATATCATCTGCAAAGAGTGATAATTTGGTTTCCTCATGACCTACTCTAATTCCTTTAATCTCTTCTTCCTCTTCATTGGTGCAAAGTTCTCCCATTTCATTTTTGAGACTAACAATTTGATTTTCCTCTTTCCTTTTCTAATCAAATTAGCTAGAGGTATATCTATTTTGTTGTTTTTTTTCATAAAACCAACTTTTATTTTTATTTATTAAATCAATAGTTTTTTTACTTTCAATTTTACTAATCTCTCCTTTTCTTTTTAGGATTTCAAGTTTGGTATTTGATTGGGGATTTTTAATTTGTTCTTCCTCTAGCTTTTTTAGTTGCAAGCCCAATTCATTGATTTTCTTTTTCTCTATTTTATGCAAATAATCATCTAGAGATATAAAATTTCCCCTTCTCACCGCATTGGCTGTATCCCACAAATTTTGGTATGTTGTCTCATTATTGTCATTCTCTTGGATGAAATTAGTAATTGTGTCTGTAATTTGCTGTTTCACCCATTCATTATTTAGGACAAAATTATTTAGTTTCCAATTGGTTTTTGGTCTATTTTCTCCTGGCCTTATATAGCATGTGATTTTTATTGCGTCATGATCTGAAAAAAATACATTTATTATTTCTGCCTTCCTGCATTTGATCTTGATGTTTTTGTGTCCTAACACATGGTCAATTTTTGTATAAGTTCCATGGACTGCTGAGAAAAAAGTAAATGCCTTTCTGTCTCCATTTAATTTCCTCCAAAGATCTATCATACCTAACTTTTCTAACATTTTGTTTACCTCCTTAACTTCTTTCTTATTTATTTTGTGGTTTGACTTATCAAGTTCTGAGAGAGGGAGGTTGAGATCCCTCACTATTATAGCTTTGCTATCTATTTCTTCTTGCACCTCTCTGAACTTTTCCTCTAGGAATTTCCATGCTATACCACTTGGTGCATATATGTTTAGTATTGATATTGCTTCATTATCTATGGCACCCTTTAGGAAGATATAATTTCCTTCTTTGTCTCTTTTAATTAAGTCTATCTTTGCTTTTACTTCGTCTTAGATCAGGATTCCTACCCCTGCTTTTTTTGTTCACCTGAAGCATAATAGATTCTGCTCCAGCCTTTTACCTTCACCCTGTATGTATCTCTGTGTTTTCAATGTGTTTCTTGAATACAACATATTGTTGGATTCTGGTTTTTAATCCAATATGCTATCTGCTTCTGCTTTAAGGGAGAGTTCATTCCATTCACATTCACAGTTAAAATAACTAATTCTGTATTTCCTGCCATCTTATTTACCCTAGCTTAAGCTTTTCTCTTTCTTATCCCCTTTCCCTCCTCCCTACTATTTTGCTTTTGAAAACCACTTCCCTCAAACAATCCTTCCCCTTTAGAGCCCCACCTGCCGCCCTTTTCCCCCTTTTCCAACCTGTTTCCTTATAAGTATGTCTATTATTCCCTCTGAGCCAAATCTGATGAGATGGAGATTAACCGAATTCTCATTCCCCTCCCTTTTTTCCCCTCAATCATTATAGGTTTTCTTTGCCTCTACATGTCATGTGATTTCCCTTATTTTACCTCCTTTTCCTCTTCTTCCAATGTTATCCCTTTTCTACCTCTAATTTCTTTTTCAGTTCATCATATCATAATAATCATAAAATCACAATAATCATATCATAATAATCATAAAATCACAGTAATCATATAATCATAATGTAATAATAGATTCATAAAATCAACCCTCAATCTATAAGTATCTATAACACAAATATAGTTCTCAAGAGTTTTTTTTTTTCTTGTTACATTTTTATGTTTCTCTTGTGTTCTGTTTTTGTAGATCAAATTTTTTGTTCAGTTCTGGTCTTTTCAGTAGAAATGGTGAAATTCTCCTATATCATTGAATGACCATCTTCTTCCCTGGAAGATAATGCTCATTCTAGCTGGGTAACTTATTCTTGGCTGTAATCCAAGTTCCTTTGCCCTTCAGAATATCTGATTCCAGGCCCTTCGATCCTTCAGAGTAGAAGCTGCTAGGTCCTGTGTGATTCTAAGTGTGGCTCCCCGATATTTAAATTGTTTCTTTCTGGCTTCTCGTAATATCTTTTCCTTGGCATGATAGTTCTGGAATTTAAACACGATATTTCTGCAGGACTTAATGTTTGGGTTTCTTTCAGGTGGTGATTGATGGGTTGTTTCAAGGAGTATTTTGCCTTCTGGGTCTAAAATATCAGGGAAGTTTTCTTTTATGATTTCCTGGAAGATAGTGTCTAGGTTCTTTTATTCATCATGGCTTTTAGGAAGCCCTATAATCCTTAGATTGTCTCTCCTAGATCTATTTTCCAGGTCAGTTCTTTTTCCTAGGAGATATTTCATGTTTTTCTCTATCTTTTAATTTTTTTGTTTTTGTTTGACTGATTCTTGAAGTCTTGATGAGTCATACATTTCCAATTGTTCGATTCCAATTTTTAATGTCTTATTTTCTTCAGTTACTGTTTTTAGTTCCTTTTGGAATTGACCAATTACATTTTTTGTTCATTGAATTCCTTTTCCATTTTTTCTATTTTATTTTGCAGTGATCTCATTTTGTTTCCCCATGTTTCTTCTAACTCTCTTTTAAGATTTTTTATGCAATCTTCAAAGAAAGCCTTGTGACATGGAGACCAGTTTATGTCTCTCTTTGGGGCTTTTTCTGGAGTTGCTTTACCTTTAGGGGCCTCAGGATTTGAGGTCTGTTCTTCCCTCTCTCCATAAAAGTTGTCTATGGTGAGAGCTCTTTTTGGTTTTTTATTCATTTTTTTAAAGGTGTGAGATCTGTTTAAGGCAAAGGTGGGACAGCTTCTTTAATTTGCCCTGGGACAGTTGTGCTGATTGATTTATTTCAGGAACTGGGCAGTTCTGCTGATTGAATTATTTCAGGTGCTGATCAGTCCTGTTGATTGATTGATCCCCCCAGGTGCTTTGTAATGGCAGCTAGGTCTGATGCTCTTCAGGGGTTCAGTGGTTCACAATCTATCCCCCTCAAAAGGCAGACCCTCCAAACCACCTGCCCACAATCAAGACAGATTGGCCCAAGAGGCTCCCAGAAGACTTCCTGGTGTGTGAAAAGCACAATGCTCCCACTTCTGTTCCTACTCCTGTTTCAGCCACATGCTCAGCTCCCTGCCCTGGTCTCCCTGTGCTGCTATCTGGGTTCAGCAAACCACCCCCCTGCCCAATTAAAACAGACCTGTTTTGAAGTTCTTCCAGAGTATCTTCTTCTAGAATCGTCTTGTCCTCCAGATATTGTGGATTTTTTTTCTTCAAAATTAGTCCAGAAGCTTCATATGTTGTTGGTTTGAGGGAAGGTTAGAGGAGGTTACATAGACTCCTGTCTGATCTCCGCCTTCATGGCTCCACCCCTGGGAGTCCCTTTGACTATTTATCAATTGGAGAAGGGCTTGAATTTTTATAAATATGAGACAATTCTCTATATATCTTAGAGATGAGATCTTTATCAGAAGCCCTAAATGTAAAGATGATTTCCCAATTTGATGCTTCCCTTCTAATCTTGTTTGCATTAGTTTTGTTTGTACAGAAATTTTTAACTTAATATAATCAAAATTATCTATCTGGTGTTCAATTAAGAATTCCACATCTTCTTTGGACATAAATTTATTCCATCTCCACAGGTCTGAGAGGTAAACTGTCCTATGTTCCTCTAATTTGGTTATAATATCACTCTATATCTAGCTCATGAACCCATTTATATCTTATCTTGGTACTTGGTGTTAGGTGTGGTCCAGACCTAATTTCTTCCACACTAGTTTCCAATTTTACCAGCAGTTTTTGCTGAATAGTGAGTACTTATCCCAAAAGCTGGGGTCTTTGGGTTTATCAAACACTAAACTGTTAATGTTATTACCTAGCTTGTCCTGATATCCTATCCTATGCCACTGATCGACTACTGTATTTCTCAGCCAGTAACAAATTGTTTTGATGACCGCTGCTTTATAATACAGTTTCATATCTGGTACAGCAAGGCCACCTTCATCTGTCTTTTTTTTTCATTAATTCCCTTGAAATTTTTGACCTTTTCTTTTTCCAAATGAACTTTCCTAATATTTTTTCTACATCTGTAAAATAATTTCTTGGGAGTTTGATTGGTATGGCACTAAATAAGTAAATTAGTTTGGGTAGTATTGTCATTTTTATTATATTCGCTTGGCCTACCCATGAGCACTTAATGTTTTTCCAATTGACTAGGTTTGATTTTATTTGTGTGGAAATTGTTTTGTAGTTTAGTTCATATAGTTTCTGACATTTTCTTGGCAGATAGATTCCCAAATATTTTATGCTATCATCCGTTATTCTGAAATGAATTTCTTTTTGTATCTCCTGCTGCTGAACTTTGTTGGTAATATATAAAAATGCTGATGATTTATGTGGCTTTATTTTAAATCCTGAAACTTTGGTAAAGTTGTGAATTGTTTCTAGTAGTTTTTTAGTTGAGTCTCTAGGGTTCTCTAAGTATAACATCATGTCATCTGCAAAGAGTGATAATTTGGTTTCTTCATTACCTACTCTGATTCCTTTTATCTCTTTTTCTTCTGTTATCACCAAAGCTAACATTTCTAATACAATATTAAATAGTAATGGTGACAGTGGGCAGCCTTGTTTCATTCCTGATCTTATTGGGAATGGTTCTAGTTTGTCTCCATTACATATGATGCTTGCTGATGGTTTTAAGTAGATGCTCCTGATCATTACAAGGAAAAGCCCATTTATTCCTATACCCTCTAGTATTTTTAATAGGAATCAGTGTTGGATTTTATCAAATGCTTTTTCTGCATCTATGGAGATAATCATATGGTTTTTGTTAGTTTGGTTATTAATATAATTGATTATGCTGATAATTTTCCTGATATTGAACCAGCCTTACATACCTGGTATAAATTCTACTTGGTCAAGATGTATTATCCTGGAGATAACTTTCTTTAATCTCGTTGCTAAAATCCTATTTAAAATTTTTACATCAGAGTCAGGTGAACGGAGCCAAGATGGTGGAGTGAAAAGGTGACTCTCTGCATCCTCCTCCGAACTTCTCTCAAATCAACAATAAAATAAGCCTCTGAACTGATCTTCAAGTGAACAAATCAGGAAATATTTGGATACTGCTTGCAGATATCTCTGAAAAACTTCACATCAGGTTTGTCTAGCTCGGACAGAGGGATAAACAGAGGACTCCGGTGTCAGAAAACTCTGGTGGAGGCTGGAAGTGAGGGTGGGACTCAGCTCAGCTCAGCTCAGACTGGCAAAAAACTCCAAACTCCAAACTCCAAATTGCAAACACCTGGAGTTTATCTGAGGCACTAGGGACACTCTGCCCTGATTGGGGGCAGGTGTTCTGGCAGACGCCTTGTTTAAGGAGTAATTTGGACTTAGTCCTAGCCCCCACCAGCCCAGCACCTTAAGTCAACTCGCCGAATTGCTCCAGGGCAAAGCTTTTCAGCAGCTGTTTTCTTTTTTTTCCCTACCTTAAAGAGATATTCACCCTGTCTAAAAAAAAAATGAAGAGGCAAAAGAGAGCTCTCACCATAGACAGCTTTTATAAAAGAAAGAGAAGACCCCAGATACAGAGGTTCCTTTAAACATAACTCAAGAGGAAATCAGCAAGGACCATCACTGGACCCCGTTTCAAAAGGCCTTTCTGAAAGATTGCTTAAAGAACCTAATAAAAGAGCTGGAGGATAAATGGGAAAATAAATTGAAATTAGTGCAAGGAGGATACAATATCTTGCAAGAAGGATATGATGCCCTGCAAAAGACATATGAAAAAGATACCAATCTATTGAAAAGTAAAATTAGTGAAGTGGAAAAAGAGTGCAATGAACAAAAAAATTCAATTGGCCAGTTACAAATGGAGCTTAAAAAGGTAACTGAATAAAACAACACTTTAAAAATAAGAATTGAACAAATGCAAGTGAATGACTCAATAAGACTTAAGAATCAGTCAAACAAAAACAAAAAAATGAAAAATTAGAAGAAAATATGAAATATCTCCTAGGAAAAACAACTGAATTGGAAAATAGATCTAGGAGAGACAATCTAAGGATTATTGGACTTCCTGAAAGCCATGCATGATGAAAAAAAGAATCTAAACACTATCTTCCATGAAATCCTGAAAAAAAAACTGCCCTGGGATTGTAGAATCAAAGGGCACATTCACCATTGAAAGAATTCACCGATCACCTCCGGAAAGAGACCCCAAAATTAAAACCCCGAGGAATATCGTGGCTAAATTTCAGGACTATAGCACCAAGGAAAAGATTTTGCTAGCAGCTAGAAAGAAACAATTCAAATACCAAGGATCAATAATTAGAATCACACAGGATCTGTCAGCCTCCACATTGAAGGATTGAAGGGCCTGGAATCAGATATTCCGAAGGGCAAATGAACTTGGATTACAGCCAAGAATATCCTATCCAGCTAGAATGAGCATTATCCTCCAGGGAAGAAGATGGTCATTCAATGATATAGGTGAATTTCACCTATTTCTAATGAAAAGACCAGATCTGAACAAGAAATTCAACATCCAAACACAGAACTCAAGAGATGCATAAAAAGGTAAAAAGGAAAGGACTCTTGAGAACTTTATTTCTACTAGGGGGATGCTTAAAGTTTGGGGGTATAATTAACTAGATATTACTTTGATAATATGAAAAAGAGAACTAGAGGGGGAAAGGTTTTCATACTGGGGAAAAGAGGGGAAAAGTGGTAAAAATAAGATTTAAAAAAAAAGGACATTAAAAACAAGGTAAAATCTCTTGAAGAGGCAAAGAAAACCTAATATAATTGAGAGAAAGAGGGGAGGGAGTTGAGCATTGTGTAAATCTTACTCTCATCAGGTTGGGCTCTAAAAGTGTATATCAGACACTTGATTTCACATAGAAACTTGTCTGTTGCAAGAGGGAAGTGGGAGGGAAAGGAGGAAAAGAAAGGGATAAACTAATAGAAGGGAAAATAGAAGAATCAGGGGAAAGGAGTAAAATCAGG
>JAJPUD010019889.1:0-25694 GCA_023553655.1 Myrmecobius fasciatus
CCCAGAGAGAGGGATGTGAAATGTGGACCACAACATAACATTTTCATACTCCTTGATTGATGTTTGCTTACATTGTGTTTCCTTTATCTGATATATCGTTTGTGTAGACAAGATTTTTCTTGCACAACAATGACAATTTTGGAAATATGTATACATATATTCGATTTGCCAATATTTTAACATAATTAACATGTAGTGGATATCCTGCCATCTAGGGGAGGGGTGGGGAGTTGGGGGAAAAATTTGTAATGGAAAGCTATGTAAGGGTTATTGTTGAAGAATTACCCACACATATGTTATGCAAATAAAATAAAAAAATTAAAATTGAAATTAAAATTTAAAAAAAGAGTATCATAAAAAAAGATCTATTTTTAATTTTGCTTCATTTGAGGTCAGAATTGCCACCCTTGCTTTTTTTTTACTTCAGCTGAAGCACAATAAATTTTGTTCTAGTCTTTTATGAGTGAGTATCTCTGTGTCATATGTGTTTCTACTAAACAACATACTTTGAGATTTTGTTTTTTAACCCACTCTGGTATTCCCTTCTGTTTTATGGGAGAATTCATCCCATTCACATTCACAATCACACATGATTATCAACTCTATATTTCCCTTCATCCTATTTTCTTCCCTGTCTATTCTTTTTTTTCTCTCTTTCTATCCTATCTTTATGCATGTGTTTTTTTTTACCCATACTACCTTAATTGTATCAACCCTTCTCTTACCTTTTTCTCTAGTTAATCTTCCCTCCTTTCTATCTTATTTCTCCCTTTTCTTTTCCTCTTTCTCATGCTACTTCTTTATAGGATTAGATCATTTTCTATACCCAACTGAGTGATAAAATTTTTCTTTTCTAAAGCTAAAACTGATGGGAGATCAATCTTCAGACAATGCTCATTCCCTTCCTTTTTTCCCTGGATTGTAATAGGTCTTTTGTATCTCTTCATGCAAATTAATTGTTCCATTGTACCTTCCCTTTCCTCTTTTTCCAGTACAGTCCTACCTCTTAATGTCTTTTTTTTTTTGATGTCATCACATCATCATTCATTCACAATGACACCCTCTGTCCATGTGATGTTCCCTCTGTCTGCCCCAGTGATAGATATAGTTCTCAAGAGTTATAGATATTTTTTAACCATCTAGAGATATATACAGTTTACTTTAAATAACATATATTTTTCTTTGTTTACTTTTTATGGTTCTCTTGAGTCCTATATTTGTAGATTGAATTTTCTGTTTAATTCATATTTTTTCAATAGAAATTATTGAAAGTCTCTTACTTCATTGAAGTTCCATCACCCCCTTTAAAAGATGATGCTGAATCTTGCTGGGTAGTTAATTCTTGGTTATAATCCCTGGTCCTTTGCCTTCCAGAATTTTATATTCCAGGCTGCTTCCTTACTTTATTCTACCATCTTGACTCCACTCCCAACAACTCTTTCACATGTTCATTTATTAAACGAAGATAATATTTTGGATTATTCACCTGACTGGTTTCTAGAATATTGTGTATAAACAGATGATAGATAAAGAAATAGATAAATAGGTAGTATATGTATTGACATAGAAACATTTATGTGTGTATATGTGTATGTATATATATATATAATGTACAGTACAAATATATGTATGTCATAAATTTTTATGTGATGGTTGTTTGGTGATTAACATAATATCATCTGAATTCCTACAATGTATAATTCCCTCTGTAATTTCCCTACAAACCATCCAGCCTCCACTTGAATAAAAGCTCACTACCTCTCAAAAATTAAAATGAATAATTTTTTTTCAAGTCTAAAACTGTTAAGAATTTTTGTTTTTGCTTACAATGAGCTCAAATTTGTTTTCTGCAACTTCTACTACTTTATATACTTATTTCCTCTGGCAAAAATACAGAATAATTTTAATCTCTCTTCCTCATATAATCTTCTAAATATTTTTTTTAATTTATTTGGTTCTGTCCTAAGTATTCTCTTTTTGTCCAGGTCAAATACAATTGGTTCCATCAACTATTCCTCACATAACTTTTTTGTTATTCTGACTACTATCCTCTGAACATACACCTCTTAATCAGTGTTCTTGTAAGCAAATAAAATTGATACAATACTTCAGCTAAAGTCTGAATCATACTACCTGTAATGTTTTATACTCATTTTTTTTGTAGACAATGTGATTGTATTATAACAGCCTTATACTCAGAAGTGGTATTATATATTGAATAGATATTGGATAGACTCAGTCTTGGCATCAAGAAACCCTGTATTCCTGTATTTAGCCTCTCGCACATATAGGTTCCATCCCCAGTTTCACTCAATGAAACTCTTAGTGTCCACTCCATCTCCTACCCTTTTATGGTTTTCTTAGTTCCTGTTTGAACTCCAAAGTTTCTCAGTAGCTCTGGTCTTTTTATCAGGAATGATTAGAACTCCACTACTTCATTAAAATCGATTTTCTCCCTGTAGTTGTTATTCCATCATTTTCTGCCATGTCCAGTTCTCCATAATCCCATTTTGGGGTTTTCTTGGCAAAGACCTTGGAGTTGTTTGCCATTTTCTTTTTCAGTTTATTTTACAGAAAGAAAAAAGGGTTAGGTTACTTGCCCAGGGTTACACATTTAGTGAATGTTTGAGGACAGATTTGATTGCATGAAGACAAATCTTCCTCATTTCAAGTCCAGTGCTCTATCCACTGTACCACCTAGCTGCCCTGTACTATTATGTTCCCCCTGTAGGATTATTCTCAGTTTTGCTGGATAAGTTATTCTTGGATGAAAACCCATTGCTTTTGCCTTCTGGAATTCTATATTCCAAGTTTTCCACTTTTTTTTACTTTATACTGGAATAAAAATCTTGTGTGATTCTGACTGCTTCTGCTCAATATTTGTATTCTTTAATTCTGACCACTTATAGGTTTTTGTTTTGTTTTGTTTTGTTTTGTTTTGTTTTGTTTGAACTGAAAGATCACAATTATCTTGGGAGTTTTAATTTGAGTCTCTCCTTAAGGAAATAACCAGTGGGTTCTTTCAGGTTCTACTTTTTCTTCTTGTTCTAAGAGATCTGAGCAATTTCATTTTTTAAGATATCTTGAAATATGATATTTAGACTCTTTTTTCAGTCATAGTATTTGGATGATCCAGTTCTTATTTTTTTTTCCCTCTCCTTTGCCAGTTCAGTTGCTTTTACTGTATACTGTACTTTTTAAAAAAAAATATTTCAAACTTTTGACTATTTTAAGAATTTTTATCTAATGGAGTCATTAACTTCTATTTAGCTTCTGTTTACCTTATTCTAATTTTCAGGGAATTTATTCTTCTAGTGCCAATCTGTCAATTTCATTTCTAATTCTTTTAACATAGTTTGATTACAATATTGTAAAAGAAAGCAATTTTTAAAAACTTAAGATCTATTATAAATACTGTAATTGGTCTTGCCACCTGAAGACTGATGATGATACTTCATACATTAATTCCTTCATATTCTTCTTCCAAAGCCTAGCCAAGGATTACTGTTTTGAGTGAACTAGGAGATTTGTTTGGAGCATCAAGTAACTTTGCTTTGTAAAGTGTGTGTTGAAACTATTCCAACAGTGAGGAACAAAGAGTGAGATTAAGGCTCATGAAATTAGGGTACAGAAAATGAGGTGTAAAGGAACCTTGGAAATATTGTGACAATATCAAAAATTTGCTTAAGACATCCTTTTTCTCAAGAAAGAGAGCAGGATTTCTCTTCTTTCAGTTTAGATGATACTTATTCCTAGTATTTATAACTCAAACTATGTTATATTAGAACTTCTTCAACTACTTTTAAGATTCAATAAATTTTTGTGGGCTGCCATTGATATCCTAACCACCATTCATTTTTTTCTTTTCCTATGGAAAAATTTGTTCTGATTTCCAAACAACAAACTTACAAATGAGTTAATGGTCACAATACATTTCTAAGTTGTGGGTTGCCTGTATAATTAAAATCAGACTGTCCCTTGATTCATTGATAAATTTAACAATCTCCATCTAAAACATGTCACTGTAAACAACATTTTGTGTCAGCCACAATTTGCTTTTTAAAAAAAAACAGTAAAAAAAAGTTCTTTACTTAGGTCTTTAGAAGAGAATTTCTGGAGGACAATATAATGACCGAATTTTCTTTTTGGCTAATATGCATAAGAAATCATTTCACAATATAATAAACTGAATTAAATGGCAACAACCTAATCTTGAATTTGATGGAAGTTTAGTGTCCTCTGCTTCCACTTAAGTTAAATATTTTAAATCAGAGTTCATTGAATCTTCCCCTCCTCCATAAATACAGAGACATTCATCTCATGAAATATAATTAGCAGCTATCAATATCACTACATGAGTAAGGGGGCAGGGACACTAAGTGTAAGGCAAAGTTAAAGAGAATGGAAAGTTGACTAGAATCTTATATATAGATAGATAGATAGGTAGATAGATAGATAGATATCAAATTTCTATTTTCTAAAGATTGTAACTAATCATCAAAAGTTCTTACTGACAAAATCCAACCACTACCAATTAAAAAAATTATTGCCACTTCTTTATTCAAAACATAGGTTTACTAATTTCTGACAAGGCTTTTTTAATTTCAGGCATCTATGTTTCTTCTTCTTCTTCTTCTTCTTTTTTTTTTTTGCCGAGGCAATTGTGATACAGGGTTACACAGGGAAGAAGTGTTAAGTGTCTGAGGTCACATTATAACTCAGGTCCTTCTGACTTCAGTGCTCTATCCACTGCACCACCTAGGTGCCCCAGATATCAATGTTTCTTGTAGAAGCAGATTGCCAAGATGGCAAACTGAAGATATCATTCTCTGTGAGCTCCTCTGATCTTCCCTCAGACCCAGAACAAATTAAGCCTCTGAACTGGTTCTGGAGTGAGGGTTCCATCAAACACTGGGAGTACAGCACACTTCTATAAAAAAATTTTTACCTTGGAAGAACTCTGGAGCAGGTCTGTTT
Source organism: Myrmecobius fasciatus (assembly GCA_023553655.1). Taxonomy (NCBI): domain Eukaryota; kingdom Metazoa; phylum Chordata; class Mammalia; order Dasyuromorphia; family Myrmecobiidae; genus Myrmecobius; species Myrmecobius fasciatus. The sequence continues at coordinate 4,978 of JAJPUD010019889.1, forward strand.
CAGACGGGCATGGGATCGGCCACTTTCCGTGCTCAGGCGCCAGTGCACAGCTGGGGCTGATCGAGGCTGGGACAGAGGTTGGCAGATTTTAGGCACCAAGGAAGTCCCTGGGAGACACTTGGGCCACTTTGCTCTGCTTGTGGGAAGGTGCTTTGGCAGATCTGCCTTTGTTAAAGGGTGGATTGAGAGTAGCTGAAAGCATGGACCTAGTGCAGATCTAGCCTGACCAGCCCAAGCAACCGAAAATCAATTATGCAAACTGCCCCAGGGGAAATTGAAACAGCTGCAGATCCCCTGTCTGAATCAGATCTCAAGCTCTAAAACATGAGTAAGAAGTGGAAAAGAGCTCTCACCATAGACAGCTTTTATGAAGAGAAAGAAGGGCAGACCCCAGATAATGAGATTCCTAAAGGGAAAGGCAACCCCACAGAAAGCCACAAAGGCGGATATGAGCTGGTCCCCATTTCACAAGGCTTACCTGGAAGATTGCATAAAGAATCTCCAAAGAGAGTTAGATGAAAAATGGGGAAATGAATTGAGATCAGTGAAAGAAGGATATAATGCCCTGGAACAGAGATATGAAAAAGTGGAAAACAAAATTGGTGAAATGGGAAAAATCACCAATTCACTGGAAAATAAAAATGGTGAATTGGACAAATATAACAATTCACTGAAAAACAAAATTGTTGAATTGGAAAAAGACAACAATTCACTGAAAAATAAAATTGGCAAAATGGAAAAAGAATGCATGGAACCAAAAAATTCAATTGGCCAGTTACAAAAGGAGCTAAAAAAGGTAACTGAAGGAAATAATACTTTAAAAATTAAAATTGAACAAATAGAAGTGAATGACTCAATAAGATTTCAAGAATCAGTTAAACAAAAACAAAAAAATGAAAAAAATTGAAGAAAATATGAAATATCTCCTAGGAAAAACAACTGACTTGGAAAAGAGATCCAGGAGATACAATCTAAGGATTATCGGACTCCCTGAAAGCCATGCTGAAAAAAAGAACCTAGACGCTACCTTTCAGGAAATCATGAAAGAAAATTACCCTGATGTTTTATAATCAGAAGGGAAAATCTCCATGGAAAGAATTCACCGATCACCTTCTGAAAGAGACCCCAAAATTAAAACCCCAAGGAATATCGTGGCCAAATTTTAGCACTATCGCAACAAGGAAAAGATATTGCAAGCAGCTAGAAAGAAACAATTCCAATACCGAGGAGCTGTAATGAGAATCACATAAGATCTGTCAGCTTCCATATTAAAGAATCGAAGGGCCTGGAATCAGATATTCTGAAAGGCAAAAAACCTTACACCCTAGAATTACACCCTAAAATAACTTATCCAGGTAAAATGAGCATTATCTTCCAGGGAAGATGGTCATTCAATTATACAGGAGAATTTCACCTATTTCTAATGAAAAGACCATATCTGTACAAAAAATTTGACCTCCAAACACAGAACTCAAAAGAAGCATAAAAAGGTAAAAAGGAAAGAACTCTTGAAAACTATATTTCCACTACGGTTATCCTTAAAGAATGGGGGTATAATTTGATTTTACTTTGATAATAATGGAAAAGAAATTAGAAGTGGAAGGGATATCATACTGAAAAAAGGGGGAAAGGAGGTAAAATAAAGTAAAAAAAGGAGGTAAAATAAGGCAAAATATCATGAAGAAACATGGAAAATCTAATATAATTGAGGGAAAGGAGGGAGGGCAATTAGCATTGTGTAAATCTTACTCTCATTAGATTGGGCTCTAAAAGAGTATATCAGACACATTTGGCGTCAAAGAAAAATTTGGCCCTCCTTATAGGGAAGTAGGAGGGAAAGGAGGAAAAGAATGGGATAGACTAATAGAAGGATTAGGGGAAAGGTGTAAAAAAAGAGGGAGAGATTCTAAAGGGGGGAGGACTGTTGGAGAGAGATGGTCATCAAAAACACAATACTGGGGAGGGGAGAAGGGAGAAAGGGTAAATGGAAGAGAAAAATATAACTTTGGGTAAATAAGATGGCAGGAAATAGATATAGTTCTTTTAATTGTGAATGTTAATGGGATGAACTCTCTCATAAAATGGAAGCGGATAGCAGACTGGATTAAAAGCCAGAATCCTACAATATGTTGTTTACAAGAAAGACATCTAAAACATAGAGATACATACAGAGTGAAGGTAAAGGGCTGGAGCAGAATCTTCTATGCTTCAGGTGAACAAAGAAAGGCAGGGGTAGCAATCCTTATCTCAGATCAAGTAAAAGCAAAAATATATCTAATTAAAAGAGATAAGGAAGGAAACTATATTTTTCTAAAGGGTACCATAGAAAATGAAGCGGTATCAATACTAAACATATATGCACCGAGTGGTATAGCATCCAGATTCCTAAAGGAGAAACTAACAGAGATGCAAGGAGAAACAGACAGTAAAACTATACTAGTGGGGGATCTCAACTTTGCTCTCTCAGAATTAGATAAATCAAATCACAAAATAAATAAGAAAGAAGTTAGGAAGGTAAACAAAATGTTAGAAAAGTTAGGTATGATAGATCTCTGGAGGAAATTGAATGATGATAGAAGGGAGTATACTTTTTTCTTAGGGGTTCATGGAACTTATATGAAAATTGATCATGTGTTAGGGCATAAAAAGCTCAAAATCAAATGCAGAAAAGCAGAAATAGCAAATTCATCCTTTTCAGATCATGATGCAATAAAACACATATGTAATGTAAGGCCAGGAGAAAATAGACAACAAGTTAATTGGAAATTAAATAATCTAAGTTTAAAGAATGAATGGGTCAAAGAGCAAATTATAGACACAATCAATAATTTCATCCAGGACAATGACAATAATGAGACAACATACCAAAATTTGTGGGATATGGCTAAAGTGGTTATAAGGGGTAATTTTATATCTCTAGATGCTTACTTGCATAAAACAGAGAAAGAGAAGATCAATGAATTGGGCTTACAATTAATAAAGCTAGAAAAAGACCAAATTAAAAACCCTCAATTAAATACGAATTTGGAAATTCTGAAAGTAAAAGGGGATATTAATAAAATTGAAAATAAGAAAACTATTGAATTATTAAAGAAAACTAAGAGTTGATTTTATGAAAAACACAACAAAATAGATAAGCCTTTAGTTAATTTGATTAGACAAAGGAAAGAGGAAAATCAAATTGTTAGTCTCAAAAATGATAAGGGAGAACTTTCCTCCAATGAAGAGGAAATTAGAGTAACAATTAGGAGTTACTTTGCGCAACTTTATGCCAGTATGTTTGATAATCTAAATGAAATGGAGGAATATCTACAAAAATATAGATTGCCCAGGTTAACAGAAGAGGAAATAAATTATTTAAATAGCCCCATTTTACAAAAAGAAATAGAACAAGAAGCAGATTGCCATCTTGAACTACTGATTTGAATAAATTCACTTGGAAAGTACTGTCACACACACACACACACACACACACACACACACACAGTATCCTTGTCATTCCCCAAACTTAGGATGAACTTAAGTTCATGTTTTCTCATCTTTTGTGGCCATCAGTGCTGAGAAACTTGTTCTTATTGCTTGACATTGGGTAGATATGAATGGAAAATGGAATACATTCTATTCTAGTCTTATTTTTATCTGATTATGTTCATTATACTGCTTCTCCTGTGTAATTTCCTAGTAATATATTATATGAAAAACTAGAGAGATGTAGAGTGTAGTGAATTTTGTCAGACTTGGAGTCAAGAAAACCTGGTTTTACAGACTATCACTGATACTAGATCTGTGCATATGGTCAAATCATTTAAAGTCTTGGATTTTCAAGTAACATCCTGGGACTCCAAATTAAAGATGAATTCTGATCTTCATTGGTGGACAAAGTTTTCATGTGGCTATTTATATATTCATGTCATCTATTGTAATGTATATGTATGTATCATGTATCTTTCAAGTGCCTTTTGGATAACTACAATTTTAATTTTTCAAATAACTGTATTCTATGACTTTTAGTTATATACCACCAAAAAACAACAAGTAAAAAAATTGATGGTAAAAAATATGGACCTTTTTTTAAGGTATTGAGTGTTGTGAGAGCAGAGGGACAGATCTCAAGGACAGAGTATAAGAGGCACTCGGAGGCTTATTCTGCTGAAGTCCAAACAACAGGTGTTGACGGTATTAAGTAAACCTTTGTAAGGAGGGCAGACCTCCTCATCCTTGCTGACCATGTGCTGAGCTCATATAACCGGGTACACATGATTGGGGGACTATAAAAAGGGAGGTTGGGAATGGAGAGAGAGAGACTCCCATGATGTGAAGTACTACAATAAAGACCTGTCACTGCAAGTGTCTGTGAGTTGGGTGCTCTGTGGGGTCGCCTCTTGGGAGATGGTTCTCTGATTTTAGGAATCAGAGCCAAGGACGTCCAAAGACCTGGGAAAGGTAAGGTAAAAGCCAGTTAACCTCCTCTGAGGTAAGCAGCAGGTGCCCGAACAGGGATGGAACAAAGGGAATAGAGACCCACCGTCCCCGTTAGGAAGTCCCTGTAGACTCGCTATAAAGTGAGAAGTCGTATAAGATTTACACATGGGAAAAGCAGTTTCACTTCCCATTGTTAAGCCCTATGACAGTGAAGTTTATACTAGACAGGTATACAAACTAGTGAAGGGACAAGGAGTCCATGTTCATCTTAAGGGTTGTAGAGCATTTATAGAAAGGATTTGGAAAGTTTCTCCATGGCTGGAATATACAGGACTAGATGGCCCTCTGTGGAGTACAGTGGGGTCACAAATGACCTCATATGAAGAAACTAATCCGGGGCTACTAAGTGATTTGGATTTTACTATATATGGGATAATGAAAGCAGCTGTATGCGGAGGGCCAGTACATCCTTCTAAATTAGTTACTGGAGTTACTCAAACTGGAGACTCGATAAAAGGGGAATCTAGTGGAGAGGAGGAAAATAATAGTCCATTTCCCAATCCTCCGGAATATAGAACATTGCATTCAAAGATGCCCCTGTATCCAACCTTAACTAAGTGGAAAAATGAGCAGAGTGTTGGCAGTCCGGAGGAGGTAGAAAAGAGTGCAGACTGTAAAACAGGATATAAAGAGGAGGGGTTGAATCAACAAAACAGGTTCAAAGATGGGAGCCATTATAAGAACATAGCCACGTCAGCTAAGTTAGAAGAACAACAAGATACCAGCCAAACTGGACTTACATCCAGGGTGGAGGAGTCCAATGACCACAAAAAGTTGCAGAGACGGATACAGGAACTTAGAGAGCAACTGCAACAACTAAATAAATCACAGATCTAGATATATTCTTGTGGCTCTCTGGCTCCACCTAGCGGAGGACATACAAAAGCGGGGGAGGCCATTCTGCAGGCAGCTGAGCAAGGAGAAGATATTTCAGAATGGGATAGGGATTTATTTCCAGTGGACCTCCAAGATCAGGGAAGAACTTACACACCCATTCCTTATAAATTGTTGAAGGACATTAAGCAAGCTTGTCCTGAATATGGTCCGAATTCCCCTTGTATTACAAACGTTGGAGAATTTTGAAAATAAGGCAGCCTTGTGTACCTGCAGATTGGAAAGCACTGGCCACTGCATGTCTGACTCCTGGGCAAGCTCCACTGTGGGAATCTCAATATGAAAAGGCAGTGAAACACTTTATAAAAACGCACAACCCTCTTAATCCAGAAGATGCCTTTCATGCCTATATGAGCACTGGGCAGTATGTTTCAGTAGAAAACCAGAGATGGTATACTCCTGCTTCCTGTGCAGGAATAGAGATTTGTGCTTTAAGAGCATGGGGGAAGATAGAAAAGGACAGGGTAATTCAGCAATAGTTGTCATCTATTGGGCAAGGTCCAAGGGAATTTATTCAAGATTGTGCCTCAAAGTTGAAGACAGCAGTGGATAGAACAATGGGAACAGGGGAGACTGGACAAATAATATTTAAACAATTATTACGAGAGGGTTTAAATAAGACTTACAAGAGGATGACTCAAACTGTCTCTGCAGACACTCCACTGACAAAATTGATAGAAAGATGTAGTGAAGTTGACTATGAAACTTTGAATCTGGAGGTGATGGCGGGTATCATTGCAAGAGGGGTATCTAGCGGGATGAAACAAAGAGCTGAAAATCAATGATTCTTTAGGTGTGGCAAACTTGGCCATGTACAAGCCCAATGTAGAAAACTCACCAGGGGGCAATAGATTTACATATTTTGCCTGCAGTAACTCTGGGCATATAACCAAATTCTGTAGATCAAAGAAAAGGCAGAACCAGGGAAACAGGCGCAGGGGCCCTGCGGGGGCCCCAATAGTGTACCCTCTCCAAAACCCCACTCAAGCACAGAAAAATTTGGAAGCCCCATTCGAACCAGTATCAAACTGTTTTCCAATGTCTCAAGACAGAGACTTCTTGGTAGATATTATAACACCAAAATTAACTATACCCCCATTCTCTACTATTGATGCACAGATTCAAAACACCAAAGGAAAATGCTTAATAGTGGGCCTTCCTGCCCCTTCCACTGTGATAGTACACACAAATGTGCTTTTTCCAGGGGAAGATTGTATTTTATTTACTAATCCACGTGCTTTTTTCGTAACTCTATCACAAGATCCTATTGCCAGAGTTATTCCCCTGAAGACGAGAGAAGCTAGCAGTTTTTCCACTTAGATTATTAGATATTAATCTCCAGCGCCCCATGTTACAAATTTTTATTGAAGGCCAACCATTTGTAGGTACGCTAGATACAGGAGATGATGTTTCAGTCATTAGGGAGGAGGAGTGGCCTTCAGTGTGGCCCCTAGAGGATGGAAGGATTGGATTGAGAGGAGTGGGAAGAAATCAACATGCTTCAAGGTCCCATAACGGATTGAGATGGGAAATAGACAGGAGGCAGGGAACATTCCAACCTTTGGTGATTACTGGATTATCTGCCTTTTTATGGGGAAGGGACATTATGTTCACTATGGGAGTATCTTTGCAAACAAACTCTTAGGGGCCATTGCTATCAGCAAGCTAGCTATGCCTAAGATTACATGGCTGGATACTAAGCTAGTCTGGATAGAGCAATAGCTCCTAACACATATAAAGCTAGCTGCATTAAATGATATTGTACAAGAGCAGTCAGATAAAGGACACATAGAACCATCATTTATCCCATATAATTCTCCTGTGTTTGTAATAAAAAAGAGAAGTGGAAAATGGAGAATGCTGACAGATTTGAGAACTATTAATGCTATCATGCAACCCATGGGAGCCCTGTAACCTGGAATGCCTTCACCTAATATGATACCTAAAGGTTTTTATATTGCTATTATAGACATTAAGGATTGCTTTTATTCAATTCCCTTGCATCCTCACGATAGAGAGAAGTTTGCATTCTCTGTACCTTTGATTAACTTGCAGCAACCAGCATGAAGGTTTCAGTGGAAGGTTTTGCCACAAGGCATGGCGAACATCCCTACCCTGTGTCAGTGGTATGTTGATGTTATTCTACAACCTATTAGGAGGAAGTATTATGACTACACTATATTAAATTACATGGATGATGTGTTGTTAGCTGCTCCCACTGCTGAACAAATACAAAGTGTGTTGAAGGATGTTGTTACTGCATTAGCAACCTAAGGATTGATTGTGGCTCCGGAAAAAATACAAACAGAACCTCCTTGTCATTATTTAGGACACATCCTTAATGAGAATCAAGTCAGACGAGAACCCCCACAATTAAATTTAGAAAAATATGGGACTCTAAATGATTTCCAGAATAGGCACTATTCAAAGGATAAGAGCCACTGTTCCCATTCCACCATCCTTAATGCACCCTCTTTATGACATACTTAAAGGCCCATCTGATTTAACTGCTCCTAGAGAATGGACAGGTATAACCAAACAGGCTGTGCAGCAAATTTTATGCAACATAGGCTTAACTACTCAAAAATGGGATCTGTCCGCCCTGTTGAGGTTTGTTGTCCTACAGGATTCTCCTTTCTTTGGTGCTTTCTTTCAAAAAGAAGGAGTTATAGAATGGATGTATCCTCAAAAGTCTTTAAAAATTGTAATTAATATATTTGATGCAGTACATCAATTTCTCACTGAAGCAATACAAAGGGGAATTTTATTAACAGGAGAAGCACCTATTATACATTTGTTGGTTCCATTGACACACTTGATGGTGCAAGTAGAGGAACTTGGTTGAGAAACATTGTTGCCATATTGTACTACCTCCTATATTAATTTATCAAAAATAACTCAATTATATAAGCAACTTCCTTTGGAGATCCCTAAGTTGTCAGTGAGTTCCACCCCAGTAAATGGTCCATGTAGCTCCTCCCTTCAACATTATTACTGACAGTCAATATGCAGCTAATATAATAAAAAATTTACCTAATGCCATTATTTATATGCACCACTCAACCATATCTTCTTTACTTTATGACATGCAAAAGGCGCTGCACCCATTAAACTGACCTATATATATATTATGCATGTGAGGTCTCATACTGATGGAAAAGGCCCAATATTTGAAGGCAATAAGATCACAGACTCTATCTTATATACTTGTAATATACTCAGCAATATTGAGGCTGCGAATAATGCTCATGACAAATACCACTTATCATCTAGATCACTTAGAAGGTTGTATGGTATTTCTAAACAACAAGCAGCAGAGATAGTAAAACGCTGCCTTTGATGAATATCATTTGCCCCATGCTCATGTACTTTTACACAAAATATACGTGGCAACAAGCCTAATGATATTTGGCAAATAGATGTCACACATTGGAAATATCAATGTATCCATGTGACTATTGATACACATTCCAGATTCCTTTTTGCTACTTTGCAGCCAGGTGAAGCACTGAAACATGTTTTGTCCCATTTGTATCATTGTTTTGCTACGTTAGGGACTCCTACAAATAAAAACTGATAATGGACCGGCCTATGCCTCAAAGGGCTTCCAACAATTTTGTTCTGAATTTGGTATCTTACATATTACGGACATTCCATACAATCCTAATGGACAAGCCATTGTTGAACGTGCCAACAGGTCTCTTAAGTCACTCCTTGTTAAACAAGAAAAAGGGAGTGATGTGGGGTAGGCCAAGAGGGCAAATTACTAAAGGCATATTGGATAAAGCCGTATTCACATACAATTATATGCAAATTTCAAGGGATGAATTGACACCGGCAATAACATTTTGGCATAATTTACAAAAATCAATGGCTCAAACAAAAATTTGATGCTAATGGAAAAATCGGGGAAAAAGTCCTTTGGAAAGGGGAAGATGGAATATAGGCAGGTCTGGGAATGGTCAAGATTTGGGGTCCAGGGTATGCTCTTGTCATTTCAGATGAAACCGGAGAAGAACAGTGGATACCGAGTAGAAGAATCAGAAAAGTGGAAGGACATACAAAAGAAGAGGAAAAGGAGAAGGAGGAAGCCCAGGGGAAAGAGAAGAAGAGCTCAGAAAAAGATGAATAACCACCAGTACATGCAACAATTGAGTTAGTTTTGCATGAACAGCTAATGAAGATTCCTTGTCATTACAAATATCGGCCCTTGTGTATTACTCCCCTTCCCATGAATTTTACAGATTCTGCATTCCCTGCTTTATGTGCTAATATATCAGCTCATTTACAAAGTGCCTTACTAGTAGCTAATGTTTCTGATCAAGTTAAGCAATTGGCATGTTTAGCTTTGGAGATTTCTCAGATCACTGGTAACTTCACTGTTCCTTCCTCTTCTGCTGAAGATTTAGTTAAATGGATCACTGATCATTTGCATTTTTCATGGCTGTCATCTATAATCATGCCAATGCTATTTGTAATTTTACTATTCTTGTTGTTTCCATGCCTTTTAAGAATTGTAATACACTTAATCAGAGGTGCAGTGACTCATCTAAAGAGTTCTCTCCTCCCATTAGGCGGTCCCTGATAAACAAGAAAAGGGAGTTGTAAGGTACTGAGAGCTTGTGACAGTGGAGGGACAGATCTCAAGGACAGAGTATAAGAGGCACTAGGAGGCTTATTCTGTTGGAGCCCAAACAACAGGGCGTTGGCAGTATTGAGTAAACCTCTGTAATGAGGGCAGACCTCCTCATCCTTGCTGATCATGTGCTGAGCTTATGTGACAGGGTACACGTGATTGGGGGACTATAAAAAGGGAGGTTGGGAATGGAGAGAGGGAGACTCCATGAGACAATAGAGAGAGAGAGACAATAAAAGACCTGTTGCTACAAGTGTCTGTGAGTTGGGTGCTCTGTGGGGTTGCCTCTGGAGAGGTGGTTCTCTGGTTTTAGGAATCAGAGCTGAGGACATCAGAAGACCTGGGAAAGGTAAGATAAGAGCCAGTTAACCTCTGCTGAGGCAAGCAGTGGGAAGCTAACGACCTTTGTTTCAGGGAGAAATTTGGAATCATTAGAAATTTGATGAAATTTATGAAAGAAAAGTCAGTCCATTCACCTCATATAATTCTATCCCTTAGATCATTGTTCATCAGAGGAGGCACCTGAATGATTCTAATGAAACTTCTGTATGGTTTGTCCTTCAAATTAAACATAAAATGAATTCTATCAGCAAAATACCACTTATAATCAGGATCATCTGAAGGATATGCCCATCTATAGATTTAATATGAAAAAAAAACAGATAATTCCTGCCTGCTTCTGACTGACAACATATGAGTCAGGATTTGGAAACATTAGAGATGGTGAACTACGTAGACAGCTCCAGCCATGTGATGACCCAATACTGAAAGGCTATGACACTGAAAAATCAGAGAATACCTTGAGTAATGCCCTTGTCCTCTCACATGTACAAAAACAATTGTAGAGGCATAAAATATTCCATTAGTTAAAAGGAGAGCTGGGCTCTTTCTCTTCCTTGAATCTTTTAGGTATTACTGTAGAGGACCACAGATAGTTGGGGAACTCTGGGTGAGGTATAAGACCCTTCAGCCCAGAGGGAACCTACTGACAATGTCTGCTTTGGCTCCCCATCTCCCCTACGGGCTCTCGGCCTTCCTGAGAAGTCGGGGGCAGTGACAACCTGTGTTGTAGTTGAAGCAGTGTGATACCAAGTGGCAAAGAGACATTTTCACACAATAGCAAGTTGTTTATGTGGTCCTGCATGCATAGTATATAGTTAATGCACTTGCAGTATTGGTTTGGTTATATAAGGGTATTAGAGTATATAAGGGTGAGAGAATTTGGAATAAATGGACTCCATCTTTGACCATCCTCGTGGGTCTCAGCTTCATCATTCCTCCACCAAAACCAAGGAGTCAGGTCCTTGGAGCTAGTCAGGACAGTATATTTTGACACCCCAGTGTGGGGGCTCTAGAAAGCATAGTACACTTTGGCACCCAACTTGGGGGCCGGTGTCTACAAAGCACATTACATACTACCGTGTAACTGAGACTTCCATTGAGAAATGAGGAAGTGCTGGATCTTTTTCTACACAGATTTTATGCTAACTATGGATATATGGAGGCTAGGGCCAAAGACTTGTTTTGAATTTGTTCTTTCCTGATATCTGCTGAGAGTACCTATTCCAAGATAGACATGTCTAGACTTGGAGGCATCCTTGTATTTCTGACAACCTTAGAAGTTCTAAATGCCATTGAGTCAAAAGCAGGGGATAGCAAAAAATGAATTCCCTAGCAACTACTGAGTGATCTGAGAAAATATAACAAGAGACAAGAGTATTGACCTAAGTCTACATTATTTAACTAAAAGATTTGGAATAAAAGTAGGCAGTGTAGAAGTAAGGGGAAATGAAAAATGTCTTTCAATTTTGCTATAAATTGTATTTTGCTGTGATGAAGTTTAAACATCATACATCTAGGAGACTGTAACAATAGTTACTGAATATTTTTTTCATCTGTTAATATTCATTATAAATCTTTTATGTTAAAATTTTGTTTTGTATATATGCATAAAATATGTTTTTCATAACACTTTTATTGAACTATATATGATGCATTTGCATGTTATCTTTTCATCATATTCATCTTCTAAATATAGTTTTTAAAATCACAAATTGAATTATCAATTATTTTACACAATTTCCCCATTTTCACTTTATCAGAATATTTCTTTTCATCTTTTCAAAATTATATTAAGAACTTTGAATTTCTTCAAATGAACTGATTATTTTGACTACTCGCATCCTGTCTGTCTGTCTGAATCTCTTTAATGACATAATCTTGTTCTCAAGATATTTACATTCCAGTTAGGGAGAGAATATTAAAAAAATCGGAATGTTTCTGAAGAAAAATAGTATTGATAATTAAACTCTAGGGTTCTGAAAGTAAACATAATAAAAACTCAGGAGAAGGAAAATGGGAGACTACAAGAGCTACAGGAAGAATTTGTATACCTTTAAAATTACCTCTGGTGTCAGAGAATGTCATTAAATGATAACTATGTACTCTGTCATCGATAACTTGATTACTATCTTAGTCTTTTCTGTTGAATCTAGTTCTAGACAACATTATCACAGATATAACTAGGAGAGGGTAATTGAGTTATGAAATTTTAGATAGTGCAGAAATGTAACACATGAAAACCTTTAGCAAGGTTGAAACATCTGCTTATAAACTAGGTATTTTGAACCAACTTAACAAAATAATAATTTCAACAAACTCACAGAATTGTTAAGAATATCCATCTGTGAATCACTATTGTCACCACCACCACAAAATAAAATCTTAATTATTTCTTATATTGTTTTCATTTACACAAAGTTAGTTTAAGGGTATCTTTTTATGTTGTTTTGCCAAAGTGCCAAAACTTCTGGTTAAAGTCTTGAACTTCAAATATAAAAAATTCAAAAGTTGCATTTTCAGCACAGTTTGGATGATATATTAAAGCACAACTTTAGAAAGATAATAAAATATTCTAGTGGTAAAGAAAAATGTTGAGTTGGGAGAAGTAGAAGGAAAAGGGAGGTAATTGGCAAAACAGAAATCAGAAATGTCTTTTAAGAACACCTTGATTTCAGTGAACGTTAACCCAGATTTTGTTTTCGAATCCTAATATGACTATCATGGAAATAAGCTTGGATTAAGGTAAGTATGTGCAGAAATACAAACAGAGCCATCAACACTTCAGAACAGAAGAGGGAAAGTTAGACACAATAGATCATAAAGCAATAATATATTCAGTTCCAATGCTTAGTAAAACCAAAAGAAGAACAAATTCTGGAATGTGTGATTTTGAATATTGGCTATAATAAATATATTTCAACACAACAGAAGGGATATTTAACAAGTGATGAGTGCAATTCAAATATTAAAAGGTTTTTAGTAGTTTTAAAAAATGAAAATAGATTCATCTATATGCCCTCTCTGGCAGAAATTTTATTTTAATTGTTTTTCATTATATGACCACATCTTCATTGTTCCAGTCTGGTTGTTAGAAATGTTAAAATAACATTCTTTATTTTTTAATGCTCAACAATAAAAGTGAATAGTTTTTTTTAAGTTAATGAGATATTTTTAAACACCAAAAGAAAAGTGGGATTGACAAATTTTCACCCTCTTCAATTCATTCCTAAACACAGCTCCCAAAGTAATCTTTTTAGGAATGAATCTGGCTATGTCACTGTACCACTGAAAAGACTTTTAGCAGTTTCTTAAAATGGAGCTTTTGGAAAGGATCATGTAATTAGATGCAGAAGCCACAGGATGGAGGGTACTTATAATTTATGAAGTGTAAGAGATATGAACTTCCAATATGAAGAAGTTTCTGTAGCATGCTAGAGAAATACCAGACAATCAGCAGTGCAATCTGGAAAAAGAATAAAGACTATTCATGAATATGGACCTATAGATTCAACTGCCCATTTTTAATAGCATTTTCTAAGAAAATGAAAAAGACATTGACCTCTGATAGCTTTTTTCCAATGGGAAAGCTTATGTTTCTGTGATTACTGGCCTAAGAGTATCAGCAACTGAGATTTTGTCTTTAATGGGATAGGATCATTGCCAGATTTGTGAGCAGCAACGTAATTTCTGACTCAAGCATTTTTTTTTGTGGGTCCACATTCGTGAAATCATAGGTCAATAACCAGAAGGAAGATAAGAGGTCATCTAATGCAATACCTTTATTTTATAGATAAGGAAACTGAGGGTTAATGAGATAAAGTTACTTGCACAAGATCATGAAATATCAGAGATAGGATTTGATCCCAGAATCTCAGATTCCTGAACATTTCAGTTCTATTGCTATCATATTGTCTTTCATCTTGCTTAATATCATGTATTTCATTGTTTTTTCAGAGATATGGGAAGGAAGAGGCTAGAAAAGGTCAGTGGAATATCAATCTGACCATCAACTAGACAGACTATTTTCAGGACAATCAAATTGCTTTAAATAAGACACTGGTATATGCAGGCTCATACTAACACTATACCATTTCCTAGGATTGATTTTGAATTGGTACTTCCAAAATTGTGCTATTGTTTGATTCCATAATCTAGTAGTACCCAAGTCCTGGGTTTAATTTATTACTTAAATTTACTCTTAAATTTTGCTCAGCTAATTGTATACCAAACAAAAATTCCATTACTTCCTCCTTTTAGATTTATTCTATCCCATTTCTTTCAGGAAAAAATTGTATTACACTTGCTTTACAATATCTCACCACTTTTTCTGAGTTTTCTCAAAAGTTGCACACTGTTTTTAGAATGCTTTTCTCCTACTCCATTTTCCAACTTTATTATATTATTTCATTAAAACTGCTCCTTAAAATTCACCTTCTCCATAGAGTTTATAAGATTTAATGTTCAAAAGGTAAGTGAATCATCCTTGTCCCACCCTTTCTGAACATATAACTCCTTTTTTCTGGTCCCTTCATCTGGCTAAAATATATTTGCTCTTTATTTGAATGAGTGTGCTTCACTTAATACAACATATAATCATTCATTCAATCAATCATTAAGTTACCTTCTGTGCTAAATGGTATAGTCAAAAGTAAAATATTCACTGTCTTCAAGAAGTTTACATTCTAATGAGGGAGATAATATTATCACCATATATTTATATCTACATATGGATAATACATACAAATGTTAAATACAGAATAATTTTGGAAGACATTACTAGCAGCTGATGGAATCAAGAAACATTTGTATAAATTCTAGAAGATATGTGTGCAGATATACACTTTTGGGGATAAATAAAATATTTAAAATATGCCAGGGGATTTTTATTTAAAATAATTGTTGTGAATCACTTGGATAATTAATATTTAATTTATCCTTTGTTGTCATGATAGATTATTTTTGGGGGGGAGCTCTAGGTTTAAAGCAAATTGTATATGTGCATGATACAATTCTTTATGTTCTTAATTATTTTGCTGTTTACATTTATTTTAATGTCTTCTATTTTGTGTGATAAACACATAGATACTTAGGATTGACTCAACATTGACTTAATATCATAAGAGTGGATGGGATAGTAAATGCTTGTGGATAAAGAATTAAGATTTAACCATCGTTTTACTCTGGTGCTGTTTCAAAAGATATCCTCAAAGAGACCTTCCCTTCCATTGTCAACCAATTGCATTTACTCACCTAAATTAATAGTGCAAAAAATTGACAAAAAGAAGTGAAAAAAGACAAGGCCAATCACATCTTCTTTTTTTTCCCTAAAGGGAAGCACTGGGCCAAGAATATTTGTGTGTTCTCAGAAATGGAAAAAAAGACATTCTGTCTGTCACTTGAGTCACCTTTCTATTTTTAAGGTGATTAAGTATATAGAGTCTGCACTTCAGGCCAGGAATTTTGTAATTTTTGCTTGTTTATGATCTTACTGGAAATGTTGTACAATGCATAAAGTCTGGCTATGCTGGTGAGAAGAAAAAGCAGAAGGAATACATAACAAGAGGTAATGTCTATATAAGATCAAAAAGTTACTTTGCTGATTATATTATAAATAAAGCCTAAATTCATTAAGAAAAAGACACTGAGAGAGTTAGAAGTTGTTACCATTAAGACTGTTTTGATATTGTATATATATATATATATATATATATACATATATATGTATTTTTAGTAATTCTTTTCTTGAATAGGGGCTAAAAAAAGTCATCCCTGACTGACATTATAAAATACTTTAAGAAATTCAGGTGAAATCGATACTTTATGTTGAAATTTGTCATTTGCAAAGTGCACTACTTTGAAAATGATATTTAAAAGCAACTTTGAAGTTTGTATTCATCACTATGGGTTTAGGTGGTTCTTTTAAATAATGATAATGCTAGGCTGATTTCAGAAAAATCTGGAAAGACATGAACTAATAATGAAGAATCAAGAGAACATTACACACAATAACAAGTTTATGTGATGATCTACTCTAATGAACTCAAAAATGACATGATTCAAGGAAATTCCAATAGACTTGGGATGGAAAATGCCATCTGCATTCAGAGAGAACACTATGGAGACTGAATGTGGAACAAATAATATTTTCAACTTTTTCTATTTCTTTGTTTTCTCCTTTCTTATGTGTGCTTCCCCTTTTAGTCTGATTTTTCTTGTACAACATCACAAATAAGGAAATATCTTTAAAAGGATTGCACATATTTAACCTATATCAGATTGCTTGCTATCTTAAGGAAGGATAGGTAAGGGAGGGAGGGAGAAAAATTTGGAACAAAAAGTCTAATAAAAATAAATATTCAAAATAATATTTACAAATATTTGGAAAAACAAAATGCTATTCAGGAAAAAAAAAACCAAACAAAAACCAAGAACATAGGTAGGCGCTAGTGTTAAGGAAGAGATCATCCAACAAGGCAGTGTGGTGCCATGGAAAGAATATTGGATTTGGAGTCAAAAGGTTTAAATTCTGTTTGATTTTGGATAAACTCCTTAATCTCTAAGGAGTAATCCTTCCTTTGTAAGGAAGTCAGAGATGATCACTAATTTCCCTCTGGGCCTTAATCTATGATTATACATTCATCCATAATTGAATAAAATTTAAAAGTACTATAGATTTTGAAAAGTTATTTTTTTATTTATTACAGACAGAATTAAAACATTCATCAAAAGGCAAACATTATGACAAATAGTCTGAGGTGAAGGAGATATGGAATTACAATTATCTAATGGCCAGGACCAATAACAGGATAAACGGAGAAAAGACTAGAAGGAAAAAAAGCAACTAGCCAAATCTGCATGATCTTGCGCAATGATGAGTCTTTAAAAATCCATGTAGAAGGGGCAGCTAGGTGGCGCAGTGGCTAGAGCACCAGCCCTGAAATCAGGAGGACCTGAGTTCAAATCTGGTCTCAGACACTTCCTAGCTGTGTGACCCTGGGCAAGTCACTTAACCCCAATTGCTTCAACAAAAAGCAAAAAAAAAAAAAAAAAAAAAAAAAATCCACGTACAAATATATATTTCCCAAAGCTTTGTGACAGAAAATAAGAGTAGAAACTTATAGTCTCTCAATCTCTTCCATGATCATGATACAAATAAGAAGTTTCATAAAAGGAAAGGTAGAATGGTAGATGTACTTCAAGCAATTTGTTGCACAAAGAAATACTGGGTCTTAAAGCTGGGATCACATCTACCAGATGAAACATTCAACTGACAGATGAAATTTTAAGAAGTCACAAATGGCAACAGAGATATAAATAAAAGTGATAATCTGGTTCTTTCAACAGTTTTAGAAAAGGTTGATAATAATCATTGGTTCTAGGTAGTTGTTAAATTAATATTACTGTTTGACTACAATAGATCTGTATAAGTGAATAAACAAATAAATGAATAAGCCTAGTTGAATATCAGTGTTAAAATTCCTTTTTTATTGTTGTTTTTCTGGCTTGTTCATCTCTTTGTCCCATCATTTTGACATTTTCTTGGCAGAGATATTGGAATGGAATTCTAGTCCATTTTCTAGATGAGGAAATTGAGGAAAACAGGGTTACATGACTTGTTTAGAATAAAAACAGCAAGTAAGTGTCTGAAGCCAGGTTTGAATTTAGGCCTTTCTAACTCCAGATTTGACACTCTCTTCACAGTGTCACCTAACTGTCCCTAAAATTACTTCTAAGTTTTAGGCATCTATACCACAGTTTCATTTCCATTTTTAATAGCCTCTATTCACTTATCTATATTTTTCATGTTATTTACACTCAGAGACATTTGTGACCTCATTGAGGGGGTAAGCCCCTTCAAAAACATAGGTTGTAAATCATCTATTCCTGCTTATCTTATTTGACTCCTCTACTTTCTTCCCACAAATTTGTCATAAAGAGACCTTTTCATTAGTTTGGAGCCTTCTTCACATTCTTCTAACATTATGTATCAGCAGAGTGCACAGGGTTTTAGAAACTTAATAATGTGTCTTCTTATCTTTCATTATGTAGATGTTGTTCAGTTTTTTCTTGGATTTTGGATTTTTCTTGGAAGTTGGATTCTTCATCACCCCATTTTAGTTTTTCTTGGCAAAGATATTGGAATGATACTCCTTTTCCAGTTCATTTTACAGTTAAGGAAACTGAGGTAAACAAATTTAAGTGACTTGACCACATAGCACATCAGTGTCTAAGGCTGGATTTGAAATCAGAAGGATGAATCATTCTGATTCCAGGTGCAGCACTTTATCCATGTGAATCATATAAAAAAAAAAACCCAACACTCTTTTTACCCCCAGTGAAACTTGCATTAGTTCTACCTACCTTAGCAGAGACATTCATTTCCCTCTAATCATCTCTACCTTTTCCAAATTCTCTCTATGAATTTAAACTGAGGCAACATATATATATATATATATATATATAAACACAAAATCCCCTGAAAAACAAATATTGCCAAACAAAAAGAGCCCAGGAAAAAGAAAATGGTTATATTATCTATCATTATGCCCAGTGCCTAATTTGACCTATATTTAAGTGTCAATAATTATGTTTGAGGTAAAAATAATATCCTTTTATTTTTTCCTTGTCAAATTGCCCAGATGTTCTTTAAAAATAGTCTAAAGTTGCAATTCTAAGAAAGATTTATGATTAAAATATATTTATGCTTAGTTTGTCACTGTTACCACAAGCGAAAGAGATGTTTCTTTTTAAATCAGATATTAATTTAGGAAGACATTTTAGGGTTTTACAATAAAATGGTATATGTTGGTGTTTAAAACAAGAAAACTTTTCATCTCAAAATGAATTTAGTGGTACCAGAAGGTTTCAGATGTTAAAGTATTCATTTAGTCACAAAATTATGTTATGTAGTCAGAAGCAATGGAAAATTCTCTAAAATGCTCAACTAAAGACCCTGCTGGACTAAAAAGTCTCCATGAATTTTTCTTCTAGTATTGGGAAGAGCTGTAAATCTCTGGAAACAGCTACTTAAATTCTGTTCTCCTGCCAATATTTACATCTTATGAGAAACTCCAAGAGAAAAGAATTCTGTGGTTTCTGTTCATCTCTGGAGGATTCTATATACAGACCACAGCTGAATTGGCAGCCTCAGGAAAGAAGATGCTTTGAGTCAGAAATAAGACTACATTATCTTCTCTCCCAGGAGAGGAATCTCTTTTGATCATGATTGCAGTCACATTGGGGTCAGAAGGGGGCATCTGGCAAAGTGTTCTGCTGGCTTCACCCCAGCCAATAAGTATAGCCCAGAGACTTCATTGCCATCACTTCCTTCACCTTTGCTAACATGCAAGATGGAAAAGGCAGGAATTTGGGATAGAAGTGATGGTAGAGGGAGAGAAGAGACTTAGATTTAGAGAAAGAAATGAAATGTAAAGAAATCCAGACATACATTGAGGGCCAGATGTTTCAGGTGGATGGGGTAGTCCTTGGGTATTAATACAGTTCTATTATAAAACACAATTCTTGCGTTGTTGAAATACACCAGTTTTCAGCACTGTAGCCTCTTCTTTTCCCCCTTCTGACAACTGCAAAGTTTAGGTATCATAACCTATCTCTTCTGCAGCACATTTGCAAAGCAACAGGTGATGGAAGCAGCTCATTTACATAACAAAATTAATATTCTCCTGGGAAATTATCACTTATGTGTGTATTTAGAGAGTAGGGATAGGTGAGGCAGGTTGAATTTGTTTTTTCTTTTTTTTTTAATAAAGCTTTTTATTTGCAAAACATATGAGTGACTTTTCAACATTGACCTTTGCAAAAAAAAACCTTTTTTTTTTCCAAAGCTTTTCCTTTCCCTCCCCCCGCACCCCACCCCTAGATGACAGGTAATCTAATACATGCTAGATAGGATAAATTATATGACAAATACAATACATGTATACATATCTATACAGTTATTTTACTGCACAAGAAACATCAGATCTAGAAAGAGAAGAAGAAAAAAAAACAACCTAAGAAGGAAAACAGAATGCATGGAAATATTCACAGAAAGCGTTAAAATGCTGTGTTGTGGTTTACTCTCAGTTCCCACAGGCCTCTCTCTGGATGTATATGACTATCTTCATCGCAGCACAACTGGTTTGAATCACATCATTGTTGAAGAGAACCATGTCCATCAAAATTGATCATCGTATAGTCTTGTTGCTGTGTATAATGTTCTCCTGGTTCTGCTGATTTCACTCAGCATCAGTTCATGCAAGTCTCTCCAATCCTCTCTGAAATCCTCCTGTTGGTCATTTCTTACAGAACAATAGTATTCCATAACATTCATATACCATAATTTATTCAGCCATTCTCCAAT
>JAJPUD010019890.1:0-25694 GCA_023553655.1 Myrmecobius fasciatus
TTTAAAGGTATTTAGAGAGGGTTGGGGGAGATCTTGGGTGAATTCTTTCCTTTACTCTGCCATCTTGGCTCTTGCTTCAGATCCAGAATTGTGAGGATGAAAATGCCTCCTTGAAAAACTTGAATTATATGAGGAAAAGCCAATAAAGCTTATAAGAGATCCAGGAACAAGAAAACAAAATATAAAGAAAGAAAAAAATAGAAGAAACTGTCAAACATGTCATAAGAAAACCAGACTGGAGAACAGATTAAGAAGAGCAAATATAAGAATAATTGGACTTCCTGAAAGCTATGATTAAAAAAAGAATCTTGATACAATACTAGAAGAAATATTTTTTTTTAAATTGTCTTAAAGTGTTAAAGCAAGTAGGGAAAGTTGAAATAGGAAAAATAAATCTACTGATCATCACCTGAAAGAGATCCTAGAAGGTAAATCTACAAGAATATCATAGTCAAATTCCAAAAGTCCCAATTCAAGGAGAAAAAAAGAATATCAAGAAAAATGCAGTACAAATACGGCAGAGCCACAGTTAGAATCACAGAAGACCTAATATTGACCAGACCAAAAGACCACCGAACACTCTTTATTGAAGAAAAAAGAATTGGAGTTGCAGTCGAAAATATCTTACCCAGCAATGTTAAGCATAATCCTGAATGGAAAATAATGAAGATTCAGTGAATTGCTAGACTTTCAGAATTTTGTCACAGAAGACCTGAACTTAATAGAAAATTTGGAATATAAAACTCAAGAGAAATATAAACATCAAACACTAATTACAAGGGACTTAAGAATATGTTTACTTTTATACATGGAAATGTAAACTATCTCTAAGATTGTCATTACTAATTGGATAGTTCAAAAGAAAGATAAGCATAGAATTGAGTATTTTGTGATTTTAAAAAGCAAAACCATGTAGGAAAAACAAATAATTTTATATAATTGAGGTATAAAAGGAAGAACTGACAAAGAGGAATTAGATGGGGGAACAGATTCCACTTTAGTTCTTTGAATTTTCTCTTTAATGGTTTTTATCTGGTCTCCTGAAGTTTTTCTTACACATTTTAAATTTAGCATTGAACCTAATTTGATTGTACTTGAACCTCAGTACTAGCTAAATAGTATGTAAGAATAGTTGAGAACTAGCATCCATTCTCCCCACTTTACAACTGGACATTATATCATTTAACTTCATTCTGGGTTTTTTTTTTTTTCAGGTGGAAAATGGGGCAAAAATATGTAAAACAAATAAATTTGGATGTTTCCCAGTGCACATAGCTGCATTTTCAGGTTCCAAGAAATGCATAGAAATGCTGTTAAAATTTGGTGAGTTAAAATTTGGTAAAGGTATTTATGTAATAGACAGCAATAACAAATCTACTATTCCTTTAATGGAGATTGTAATTCATATTATTTGTTGACAATACTTGCTACTGTGTGGATTTAGGGAAGATTTTATTCTTAATTTTCATGTTTTGTGACATTTCAGATTATTCATAAAAATAATATTAAATTTGGTTTTCTTATGAAGGTGATGAACAAGGATTTTCCAGGCAATATCAAATTAATTTTCTCAATAATAGAAATGCAAGCCCTCTCCATCTTGCTGTTCAAAGTGGTGACTTAGAAATGATTAAAATCTGCCTGGCAAATGGAGCACAGATTAATCTAGAAGAGGTAATTTTTCATACTTTAAAAATAAGCTGTATATATTCTTTTTATAAATTGTTTCCCAAAGTGCTTTTATTGTGCCATGATCACTAAGTAAGGAGTAATATAAAAATAGCATAAATAAATGGATCATAAGCAAAGCAGAGTAAAGCCAAAAGTCCAGCTTTTATTTGGATATGATAGGACTTCTTGAAACACAAAATTGTTTAGAAATAATGGGTACAATGGGGGAAATAGATAACCAATTCTGCTGCCATGGCAAAGAGAAGTAGAGAGAGATTTCAAAATTAGCTGAATCTTTAGCAAATTCATCAGTCTGTTCTGTTTTTATTGCAAATAACAAATATACTTATGGCAATTAAAGCATTACTAATCTTATATTGTATTAATTGAAGCATTATGTCTAAACCATGAGAAGTAATATTCTGTCCAAATTAAACCATATCTAAAATATTGAATGCAGTCCTAGATACCATGATTTAGGAAGCTTATTAACAAAGACAGTGTAGTGTAATGAATAGAATGTTTACTTTGGATTTAGAACTATCTGGGCTTATCTCTTGCCTATGATATCTACTGATTAAATCATTTGAGACGTCACTTAATATTCTAATGCTTTGGTCAGTGTTCTAAGACTAAGTGGAAGAGGATTTACTAATCTGCACTGATTGAAAGTACAACAAAGATTGGCAGGGAGTGGGGGAAGGATATTCCTCACAGGAGCTTCCTCCAATACTGAAATAAAATAGTGGAAAAAATAATAGCAGATACAAAAATATGAATTAGGATGGCTATGAGTTGAAAACATTCACAAAAAGGAATCTTTAAAGGAATTTTAGTTTAGTTTAATTTAAGAAACAGAGGACTAAGGCAATCAGGATATTCTGTCATAATTCTATATAACAAAGATATTCCAATTTTTAATTATCATAATGTAAACAATATTATCAATTTTTCTGCAGCACTTCAGAAGGTACAAGTCGGTTCAGTAGGAAAATGATATTCAGGGACTCTTCAGCATAGTATAAGAAATGGCTTTCCAAAAGAATGACCAAAAGAATGTAGTAGAATTGATGATCTGATTAAATAGGAAGTTTTCCAACATTTGAGTAGATTTTGGATGATTATGTGCCAAATATACTAATGAAAACCATTATATTGTGTGAGAAGCAAGATAAGATGATTTATACACTTCCTTTTAAGACTAAGATTATAATTTTTCCTGTCCTAATTTGTGAGAATGAAGCCATTCCACACACATACTAATATTCTTTAACTTTGAGGACAAATGACTCAAAAATCACAGTTAAAATTAAAATCAAAATTAATTACTTAACAAAATTAAATAATTATTTTACGTGGAATCAAGTGAGCTGGTCTTATATCACTAAGCTTTGCCTTCTACACCAAACTATTTTCTTCTTTTTTTATATTCCTATTTATAGAATGGGAAATGCACAGCTCTTCATTTTGCTGCCACTCAGGGAGCAATTGAGATTGTAAAACTGATGATTTCCTCTTATTCCGGCAGTGAGGATATTATTAATACAGTAGATGGAAATAATGGAACATTGCTTCACAGGTAAGAAGAATTTTTCTTTTTTTTTGCCATTCTTGTTCCATAATCTTTAACTTTTACTTTCTTGGTTTCATCTTACATTAAAAAGAATACACAAATGAAATATGTAGTTCAACAATTTTATGGAGAATTAAGGCTCATCCCCATTAGCCAATTAGTACTGCTTTTTCTCTGTGGTATTAAAGTAGAAAGATAAGTAGATTTTCATAAGAGAAAAATATCTAGTGGCAATTTGGTGGAAAATGCCATGAAGATTTTGACACCAGGGATCTGAGATAAACTGTATATCATCTAAATACCAAAGAGGGCTCTTATGCAACAATTAACCTGAGTACCACACTCTTGACTATAAACCCTTAAAAAATGCTCCAAACTCCTTATCCACTTATAATCAGGGGCAAAGTTCTCTGTGCTTTCCTGGGAACTTTCCCTCCCACATTCAAAAGCAAAAATGGTGACCATAGGTTTTTGTAAGAATATTTGAAAAAGGGCAACTAGGTGGTGCAGTGGTTAGAGCACCAGCCCTGAAGTCAGGAGGACCTGAGTTCAAATCTGATCTCAGACACTTCCTATCTGTGTGACCCTGGGCAAGTCACTTAACCCCAATTGCCTAAGCAAAAAAAAAAAAAAAAAGAATATTTGAAAAAATATTTCTTTACTTTTCACCTGATAACACACACACACACACACACACACACACACACACACACACACACTTACTTAACATTTCTGGATAACAAACTAGTCCTTTTATTCTTTCCCTTAAATGAATTTATTTGATTAGTGTTATTTAAAACTTTCACTTTTAAGTGAGATAGAACCTAAATGGCTTAATGAATAGAAAGTTGGGTCTGCTAAAAAGAAGACATAGATTCAGATCTTGTCTCTAGCACTAATTAATTGCATGACCATGGGGAAAAAAATGCTTGTCAGCAAACATCTATTAAGTGTGTACTATTTGTTAATCATCGTAGTTACATAGAAAGGCAAAAATAGTACCTGCCTTCAAAGAATTCACATTCCAGTGGGAAAAAAACAATGTACAATCAATCAACAATGGCAGGTAGGTGACATAATGGATGGAGTGCTTGATCCTGGAGTCAGGAGAGCTGAAGTTTAAATCTGGTCTCAGATGTTTAATATCTGTGTGATCCTAGACAAGTCTCAATCTCTATTTCACTAAGTTTTTTTTCAAATATAAGATGGATGTAATTATACCTACCTCACAGGATTATTGTGAGCATTAAATTAAATTAAATTTAAATAAGGCATTTAGTACAATGCCTGGCATGGCTTCGATGTTATTAAATGCTTCCCTACCCTATCTGCACACAATATATATATGTGGGGTAAATTATAGAAGGGAAGCTAGGTGGCATAGTGGATAGAGTGACAGGCCTGGAATCAGGAAGACCTGAGTTCAGAGAAACTTCAGATACTTACTTGCCATGTGACTCCGGAAAAATCATTTAACCCTGTTTGCCTCTGTTTCCTCATATGTAAAAATGATCTGAAGAAGGAAGTGTCAAACTACCCTAGTGTTTTGCCAAGAAAACCCTAAATGGTGTTATGAAGAGTCAGACACAACTGAAAAAAATGACTGAACAATAAATTGTAGGCAACTTGGAGGCAAAACTCCTGAATTGAAGGCTTATGTTCTCTGAATTTGTGATTCCTCCTGAATTTCAGATTCTTCATTTGGGGGACAATAATCCCTGAAGTACTATCAGGCTCAAAGAACATAGTCTATGTAAGATGTTTTGCCGGTTTTGTGATGCTCTGCAAACATTAGCTATTATCTCAATTTCCTGAGGTTGATTTATATATATGTCAGCCTTTTAACTTTGTTAAAAATTCATTTTTTTAATATATTAAAGCTCATCGAGTTAGTAGCTTGTTTTTCCTGAATAGTCATTCACAGGTGCCCTCTACATTAAGTATCATAGTCAGTTATTTACATAAAATCTATTTGGAGTACTCTAGTTTTTTTTTTTTTTTTTCGTGTGTGTGTGTGTGTGTGTGTGTGTGTGTGTGTGTGTGTGTGTGTGTAAAGCCTTAAAGTACACATTATACCTATATAGAGATGACAATGGGCTATAGGCTCCTCTATGATTCTAGATCAGGATGATATTCTCCATAGCTGGAAAAAAACTGGCCTGGGACATCTGTAGCTTACTCAAGGATATATAATGTCAGACTGAAGTGGTTCATTCTAGTCTGATAGAACCCTGGAACCCCATCTTGGTGAGACTGGACAAAGGATGTTCCTTCAGCAAATCCAATTTCTTATGACCCAAACTCTCCAAGACTGCTTATGCCCTACTGAGGATGCTTTTGTTATTTCTAAAGATTTTTATAAGATCACCCACACTATAGACAGCGGTATGCCAGCATCACCTCTAATTGTCTTATTGAATCTGTTGTTATCACTTCAGTGAAAGTATTTACACTCAGAAATCAGCAATGTTATAAATCAGTCAGTCAACAAACATTTATTAAGTTTAGTATGTGTCAGGCATCGTGCTTGAAAAATTGTTTTGATTATCTTGGCTTAGAAAAGTGTTAATAATGCAGATTAAACTGAAAGTTATGAGTATGTGCATTTTAATTTTTTTCTAGAAGTTTAGTTAAATATTTACCAGCCCATCCTTTTGTTATTCTATAAGCATTGCTTGAGTTCCCCAGGAATGTAATAGAAGGCTCAGGAGGAAGCCATAAGTAGATTGAAAGTCAGGTGACTGTAGCATAAGAATAAAAATACTTCTTGTTTATACAGTGCTTTAAGGTTTGCATAGTGCTTTATATTTATTATTTCATTTGCGCCTCACAACACTATAGCCTATATTTATCTAGAACTAAATGAACTTCTAAATGGAATTTCATGGGATCTAAAGTATTCCAAAGGCTGCACAATTGGCCCCAGATCATGACTTACCACAGTTTGGTAGTAAAATATAGGTTCATAGGAACCTGGTTTTAGAGATGCAAGGGAGCTTAGAGTTTTTCTAGTCCAGTCTCCTCATATCGCAGAAGAGGAATCTCAGGCCTAGAATGGTTAAATGACTTGACCTACATGATGCAGGAAGAGAAATAGTAGAACGAAGTGTCAAAGTGAAGTTTTGCAACTTAAAGCACAATACTTCAAGCTCATCAAAAGGAGAAAGAAAAATCACTGAAATGAACTTCTGGTTTACACTTGATTCTTACCAAGAAGGTGAAATGGATTATTGTGATGGAAATGTTTGAGGGCATGGAGGGCAAGTGCCAGTTCCACATTTGAATTTGTTTTACAAAAGGAGAGGAAAGTTGAGGATCTGCTGATTGTGAACCTTAGATTTGGAGGAGAAAAAAAAAATCAAAAATAATTTGTACAAAAGAGAACCGGAGTCTGAAGGAAGAAATTTCAATATATAAGAGATGAGAACCTCTGAAAAGTAAAATTCTGAGACACACACAAAAAACAATTCATTTGCAGAGGAAAAGCATAAGATGCCATTGACCTATTTAAAATATTAAAAAGGCATATTAGGAAGACATAAGCAAGGAGGAGGAAACAATACCAAAATACAGAATGTAAATGCCTGCTGGCGTGCCCAGGAGTGTCAAATCTCAAAATGAGTTGAAAATGTTGAAGGAAGCAAAAGACAATAAATGTCAGTTTCATGAGTTTAAAATCAAGTTATAATAAGAAAAGAAAGACAATGAAATGAGGGATAAGAAAGTTGCCTTGGTATGATGAAATTATCAGTGTGGAGAAAGTGAATCTACTATACTCTAATTTTGTTTCTGTTTATTCTAAAAGGGAGAGTAATATAGGGAATTTATAATTCACATTAGTGAATAGGAAGTTGATAATGGAGGGAAGGTGTAATATAGTTTTAAAAAGTAATCTCAAAATTATACATTGGGAAATACGCGACTAGAGACCAGTTTGTCTGAAAAAGAGACAGTGTCCAAGACTGAGGAGGTGACATTCCTACTGTATTTTGCTCTAGTCAAGTCACACATTCAGTAATATGTTCAGTTTAGGGATCACATCGATAAGCTGGAAAGTATCTTGAGGTAGGTAATCAGGATAGAAACAGTGGGATTCTTCTCACCAGAGTCTTAAGCTAAAGGGTACATTATACAATATTTAGTAATTTTATGAAATTTTGTTTTTAGTACTTACTGCTGGGGTACTTTAAGCTGGCAGATCACATAATTTTGAGAATTATGGGCTGCCATAGGTGGGACTAAAACCAATTAGTTGAGTACAGTAACTGTGCTGCCAGTATGGTGAACATCTAAGCGATAAGTGGCTACTGAGCTACCTAAGGAGGAGTGAAAACTATCATAGATCAGCAAAATAGAATAGGTCAAATATCATTTTATGATCAGTACTTGCATTTTGTCTTTGAGTGGTCACTGCATCTGCAGACTGCATTTCTCGAAGTAAGGAAACAGTTTCAAAAAAAAAATTGAAAGATTTTGTTCCAGATTTTAAGATGATATATA
The DNA here is from genome assembly GCA_023553655.1 of Myrmecobius fasciatus. Lineage (NCBI taxonomy): Eukaryota > Metazoa > Chordata > Mammalia > Dasyuromorphia > Myrmecobiidae > Myrmecobius > Myrmecobius fasciatus. The sequence goes on from JAJPUD010019890.1 coordinate 7,745, forward strand.
AATTCCATTTCATGAATGATTTGGGGCATTTAAAATAATCTATGTAATGATTATTTTCATTTTTTGTAGAGTATCATTATTTGATCACCATGAACTGGCTGAATATTTAATTTCAATGGTAAGCATGTGATTGATGAATTTGTTTATTATTATTGACCAGCTAAAAATAAATAATTATTCTTTTACAAATAAACTAATGTAAAGATTACAATAATTTAACATTATTTCCAATTTACCAAATGAAAGAAATTTAAAGAATTTTCAGGTAACCGGCTATTTATTACTTTTCATTTATGACAGAAAAGATAAATAATTAATATAGATTTAATGAGTATCTCTTTATAGAAGATATTTACTTTTATTTTTCTAAAATGTCATACTTAAATTATGGGGAAAATTCTCTGAAACCTTCCAGACAAATTTTCCTTATATCCTGGAATTGAATATTTCTTGAATTTACACAGAGCTACATATGCAATTTAATTTGTTTCAATTCACTGTTACGATTATATACCATAGAATGAAAGTGCATGAGGTCATAGTCTGTTTAATATTTTTCCCTTTATATCCCATAGATACAGGAAATAATACACAGAAGGTATTCAATAAATTTTTGTTGAATGGATTGTATTGGGATCTTGTGAATCAGATGACATGAGTTAACCTTAGTTTAACTGAATAGTTGGGTTTTTTTGTTGTTTTGATAAACAGTTTTATCACTGTTCTCCAAGGATACAACTCTTTCTTTCTACCCTATACCTATTTGTTCTCATGCTATTCTCCAGAGATGAAACATGAGATTAATAAACTTTTCACAGTTATTTTGGCAAGCTTCTTATGAACTTAAAATATATTTCAATAAGACACACGATATTTGTTTTTAAGAAAAGAACATTGTTCTTGACATTGGTTTCTTATTACCAAATGTTGTGTTCACAATTTAGAACAAAAAATATTGATTTTAAATACTTGCTCTATGATAGGGCACTATGCTTATAATGGAGGATCCATAGATGAAAATGAAATAGTCCCTGGCATCAAGAAACCTACATTCTATTGGGGGATACAACATATACAAAACTCACTACACAAGAAATACAAACAGAAATTTCAGAGGGGTGGTATTAATTTCTGAGAATATCAGGAAAAGAGGTGGTATTTGGTGTTAGTTCTGAAGAAAACTCAAACTTCTCAGAGATAAAAATGAGAAAAGACTATGGAAGAACCAGTTATGCAAAAGCATCAAGATGGGAGATCAAATAGTATAAGAGGAATAGCAGTAAGGCCCACCAGAGAGTGAGGGCAAGAATGTTCAAAATTCATACTTGTAATCTTGGGCTTTAGAGATAGATGTTATCAAAAGTATTTTTTTTTATTTGAAAGACAACATGGTATATTATAAAGTACATTGGAATTCAATTTAGATTTGGTTTAAATTCTGGATTCTACTTATCAAGCACATTAATAAGAGCCATTTTTAAAAATTCTTTCTTTGGAGTTCATCTATTAAAGTAGAAAATTAATATTCTGTCCTAACTACCTCATAGGATAGTTGTAAAGAAAAATCACCTTAAACACGTACACACACAAATTGTGTTACTGTTATTACTGTTACTAATAATAAGTCAAGATATAATTGACTTACAAGACTGAAATCCAAACTGATATTATAGTCATAGAGAATACCTACAGGATGATAGTGACAAAAAGCAATCTGTTCAGTTCTAAAGGAAAAAAAATAGGCAATTTTATTTGGCTGAAAGTGGGAAATAATGGTTTTCTATTTTATCTCCAACAATGAAAACAAAGGGACATATTCATGTCATGAAATGATAACTATTTTGTATGTTTTCTTTTGTAATATAGCTTATCCTTTTTGTTGTTCCTAAATTTTTAGAGCAAATTATTTCATTGGTAAACTCCATGTTGATCTTTTCATTTTACTTTAGGGAGCAAATATTAACAGTATTGATGATGAAGGCCGTTCTCCACTTCTACTAGCAACTAGTTCTGCATCATGGAATATAGTGAATTTATTACTCTCTAAAGGTATAGCAATAAAATTTGAATAGTGATTAATATGTTGGTTTGCTATTCTTTTTAAAATGTGATGCCTAGTAAATTGTATTGATATCTGGTTAGTTGAACAAGATAAAGGTTGGTAAGATCAGGTATTAGTAGAAAAAGTCTTTATTGCTTAAAAGTCTGAGACCCACCTTACGTTATTTGAATGACCCTGTGATTTCTACCAGTGCAGATCACCATCCAGTCATGTCTTCTTATTTTGAGCTATTCTAAAATCCCATATATAGCTACTACTGGGTCTTGAAGACTGAGGAGAGTTACTTTAGAAAAAGGCATCAGACATCTTGGGGATTTTCTGTAAAGTCTTTTGACATGTGAATACCAGACTGTGCTTTGGTTCTTCCTTGATAATGTAACATTTTAAAATAGATTAACATAATTTGTATTTTTGTTCATATTTATTCAGGAGTTGATGTAGAAATAAAAGATTATTTTGGACGGAACTTTTTACACTTAACTGTCCTCCAGCCTTATGGACTAAAAAAATTGAAGCCAGAATTTCTGCAGGTACACAACAAAAGCTTTGTATTGTTTTGTTTTCTATTAAATCACACAACATTGTTTGTAAAGTGTATTTTTCACCAACATAATCAGATTAACAAGGAAATCAGCACAAAACTATCTCTTATACTAGAAAAACAATCCAGCATATGTAGTTTTCAATAGTCAGTCTGTAGTCTAACCATCATATGTGAAATTCAACACATTTTTTGATTCATTAAAAAAACAATTATACCCTTTTTACTGGATGTGATGTAATCCTTGATATTGAGGAAGACTGAGGTTGATGAACCTCTTAAATTGTTATGTTTTGACTTGTGGTATGTTAAGTGGTTAAGCATCCACATTAGTTGATCATCAATGCATTGCTTTCTTGGGGTAGGAGTGGAAAAGTCTCAAATTACCTAAAGAAGTTGAACTGACCAAAATTGGAAATAGATCAGGTTAAGATTTTGTGTTGATCACCAGCTGGATCAAGCCTGTGAGTGACCACTACTTCTAGACTGGGTGAGTTAGCGACCCAACCAGCCTCAAAAATAAACAGATAAACAAGCAAGCAAATAAATAAATATGGTCTTTTTTCTTTAAGGAATTATGTATATGAGAGTAGAGTATTACATATATTCATATTTAAAGTTTTTTAAGTATTTAAAATTAATAGGAAGAAACAGTGGACTTGGTTTTCATTTTGAGGTAAACAATGTTAAAAGGACATTATATTCATATTTATATTTCTTTTCCAACAGATGCAATGTGTTAAAAATCTTATAATGGATGAAGACATTGATGGCTGTACTCCACTACATTATGCATGCAGCCAAGGTGTACCTCTTTCTGTAAATAACTTGCTTTGCTTAGATGTTTCCATCTGTATCAAAAGCAAAGATAACAAATCACCTTTGCATTTTGCTGCCAAGTAAGTTATAGCATATGTGCATATATACATATATATGTAGTTATATGTGTATCATATGTGTGCATACACACGTGTATTTGTAATATCCCTCTCTGTCTCATCTCTGTATATCTATAGTTATCTATCTCTGTATCTATCTTTGAATAACCCATTTACCTCTAAAGAACTATGCTAAATAATTTTTTTTTTCTTTAAGTTTTGGCCGAATAAATACCTGTCAAAGACTTGTTCATGAGATGACTGATACAAGACTTTTGAATGAAGGTGACCAGAATGGAATGACTCCATTACACTTAGCAGCAAAAAATGGACATGATAAAGTAGTCAAGTTTCTCTTGAAGAAAGGTGCTTTATTTCTCAGGTCAGAATATATTGATAGAACATTTTAAATGGTTTTTTTTTTTTGACTTGCAAACAAAGCATTTTCTAGATATCATACTGTTCTTTATCCTAATACTTGACATTTGGAGTGTTTTCTTTAGGTTTTATGATTTTAGGACAGTATATTTTATTTTAATCTTACACCAGTTCTGTGAGAGATTTGAGTAATTTATTAATATCTTCAGTTTGATATTAGGGAAATCTAAAATTCAAAGCTTTGCCTAGGATCACAACATAAGTTTAACAATACTTTTATGTTGTTGTTTAGTTGTTTCAGTAATATCCAATGCTTTGAGATCCCATTTGGGATTTTATTGACAAAGATATTAGATTGGTTTGCCATTTTCTTCTGAAGTTCATTTTACAAATTAGGAAACTGAAACAGAGTTATGTGACTTGCCCAGCCAGGGTTACATAGCTATTAAGAGTCTGAGAGGGAATTTGAACTCACGTCTTCCTTATTCCAGGTATGGCACTATATCCACTTAGCTGCTCTTAACAACACTGGAACCCAGGTTCTAGTCTATGTATCTTGTCTACTGAGGTGCATTACCCTTTTAATTTAATTTAATTTTAATTTTTAAGCTCACAACTACATCATGGAATCACAAAAATGGAAAGAATTTCAGTGAACATGTCCAATTTATATCTAAATGTCATCTCTACCAAAATAGTTAGAAACAAGATTCCAGACTGAATTTCAAAGTCTGTGATGCTTTATTGAAAGAGTGAGAGATATTGAAGGATTCAGCCTTTTATTCTTGGAAAAGTGAGCATACCTTCCCGAGAGAGAGTGCAGTGTTACAGAAGCAAGAGGAAGCTTTTCTAGATTAGTCTCCTCCCCTCCCTGTGCCCTTACATTTAATCTTTAATTGCCATGAGTCTCATTAAGCAAATTAAAGAAAAACCTTCTTCTGGTCATTGACTTGGCCTGGTGTAAACCAGTTTCTAGCATAGATCCATTTATCAGAATTCTGTAACCAAGTCAGTTTCTCCTTCTGAAAGTTCATTGATCAGTGATATTTATTATCTTTTATTACCTTGAAGCATGCAACATTCTGTGAAAACTTAGCTTTTTAATATTTCTCATTGTCTGCTCAAGATTTCTGAAGAATTGAATTTTAACTATACTATGGAAACTTAACTCTAGTTTGTCTCTCACAGAGAGCAGAATAGTAGTCATTCAGACTTTGCTAGAACGTTTTCAGAGAAGGGCAACATCCAAAATGGCCAAAGGCCATTTTAATTTTTGATAGTTCTAATTGGTAGAAAGTTTATACCTGATGTCAAATCTACATTTACTACTCTGTAACTTCCCCGTTGCTTCTGGTAGAGTTTATAGAGTCAAACATAACAATACTTAATTACTCAATATGATAGTTCTTCAGTTACTTAAAGATGGATGTCTTTCTGAGTCTTCTCTGCTCCAGGCTAAATGCTCACAGTTCCATCAACTTAACTCCATTTAAAATAGAAGTCCATCATGACTGCCCTTCTTTGGATTCTATTCAGTTTATTAATATTTAATAATTAATTTATTTATTAATATACTTTTTAAACTGTGGTGACTTGAATTGAACACAATACTCCAGATGTGGTATCCTTAGACCTACATCACTTCTTTTGGGAATCTGTGCCTCCCTTAATCTAGCCCACATTTCTTTTTTTTTTTTTTAATAATACTTTTTATTTGCAAAACATATGTATGGGTAATTCCTAAATATTAATCCTTACAAAGCTTTCTGTTACAAATTTTTCCCCCCTACTCCCCACCCCTCCCCTAAATGGCAGGATATCCAATACATGATAATTATGTTAGAATACTTAAGAAATCAAATATATGTATAATTATTGCCACATAACATTTTTTGTGTAGGAGAAATTGTAGCTACAAGAAATAATAATCTGAAAAATGAAATACAATGCAAGCAAACCTCAATAGAGAACATGAAAATGTTATGTTGTAGTCCACATTTCACATCCCTCTCTCTGGGTGTATATGTCTAGCTCACATTTCTATTTACCTTTTTTCATTGTCACATATTGCTGATTCATATTATGTCAATTTAATGACTTAGTTATTTTTTCAAACTAATGCACAGATATCCATAAAGTTTATTTATTAATGTTGTGTAGGAAAGTTTTTTTTCCAATTTTTTATACTTTGCCTCTGTTGATTGTTTCCAGTTTATCCTGTGAATGACTTGTTTGTACATAATGGTTTGCAAGTTATTTCTACCATTAGACTATGAGAGAATGGATTCTTTTGCCTTTCTTATTATTTCTAGTCTAGGTCTTGGAACATACTAGATGCTTAATAAATGTTTATTAACAGCTTGACTTCTTTTTCAATCCTAACCATAATTCATTTCATTATCTATCTACTATTCCCATCATCTTCAAAACTTATGAACATTACATCTTTATTGAGATCAATGATTTGATGTTAGCTATCACAAGGTCAAACACAGATGCTTGGAACATAAAATTTGACACATTCCAAAATGCCATTGAACTGTTAGTTCAATTTCTTTGAGTCTATCCAACTAACCAGTAGGGAAACTATCCATGAGAATTATTGTTGAGTCACTAAATTCTAATCTCTACCCTTTCATCTTTTCCACTAAAATAACCTAAGGTACTCTGTCAGATATCTGATAAAACATTTCCCTGATTTATTGATTGATAACCTTGTCCAAAAAAAAAGTAATAAGGTTATTATATCATCATAATAATAGGTGATATTTTTGATAATGTTTATAATTTGCCAGTCACTGGGCTAGGTATTTTGTGAATATTACCTCCTTTGATCCTTCCAATTCTAAGACTTAGGTGCTATTTACAGATGAGAAAGCCAAAAATAGATGACTTGCTCAGGATCACATAGCTAATAAGTCTTTGAGATTGAATTTGAACTCAGATCATTCTGACTCCAGGTATGGCACTCTGTCCATTCCAGATGACATGATTTATTCTTTTTTTTTGCTTTTTGCTGAGGCAATTCAGGTTAAGTGACTTATTTGCCCAGGGTCACACAACTAAAGAATATTAAGTGTCTGAGACAAGATTTCAGGGCTGGTGGTCTATCCCCTTCGCCACCTAGCTGCCCTGCATGATTTATTCTTAATAGAGATAAGCTATGTGTTGGTGATCACCACTAATTTTTTGGTATGGTCAGTAATCAGCTCTTCAATGATCTGTTTCAGAGCTTTTCTAGTAATTCAAGTCATTGTCACTGGTTTATTGTACATTCTCTTTCCTTTCCTTTTTTTTTTTTCTTTAAAAAAAAAATCTCCAATTTGCCCTTTTACAGTCTTGGGGACCTCTCCCAGAGTTTCAGAGATGATTGACAATGACTACACTATCAAAAATGGCTGGTTTTTATTTGTTTGTTTTAAGTATCAAAGCATGTAGTTACCCCACCTACATTGAATTCACAAAGTACAATTAGGACTTTTCTCAATAGCTCCTTATTTATCTTGATATTTAATCCTCATCAGCAAGTTCTATACTGCCATTTACAGTGCAGAATTCATTCTTGGAGAAGAAAGAGAAACAAAATAATACAGTGCCTCTGCTTTCTCTTTGTTATCAGTTATCAACTCATCCACCTCTGATAGCAATCCTAACCTTTCTTTGATTCTCACTTTACTCCAATATTGTAGAAAGAAACTCCAAAACTTTGAGGATTTACTTTACCATTTTCAGTCAAGACTTAGTCTGTAGTTCATAAGCTATAGAATAATAAGGTGGCTTTCTTTTCCCTTATTTTCCCAGTTGCTATTTCCTAGTTACAAAGAAGTCATCCATCTGTATTGATTGAGAAAGTTACTCTCTAGGACTAATCTGTACTGAGAAAATAACTTATTTGGTCAGAACAACTTGATAGAAATAAAAATGTTTCATCTAATTGAGTTCAATTGAGTTCATCATTCTAACCTGAAATCTTTTTGGATCTAGACTCTTGATATTCAAATATGTTATCTATCTCTTATGTATTTGTCTTGTAAAATTTGGATAAGCATGTCATCTGGCCTTCTCTTCAGGACACTGACAAAACTTTAAGAATTACAGGTACAGTAATTCTGTAAGGAACTTTATCAAAGACCCCACTCTGAGTTGACATTGATCTATCAATGACTACTGTTAGACTATACTTCTAAATTCATCTAATCTCTATCTTATTACAAAGGTAGCATGAGAGATCTTGTCAAATACTTGTGATAAACACCATCTGCACAGATAAATTCCATCTACTGAGTTTTCTTGATCTATCAAATATTCCTATTCAAAAGAGAAAACAATAGAAAAAAGCAATGAAAAAATATGCAAGGGCATACTTTTGAGGAAGTTATGATGGCTTTTTAGTGATCCCCATTTCTTTTTCTAGATGTTCAAAAATTATGTTTAATTAAATGCTCTAGAATTTTTATATGAAGTTATCATTTATTTTTCATTTAGTGTCTTCATCTCTAATTCCTTTTTTTCTTTTTCTTTTTTTGAGAATTGGTACATTTTGCCTTCACCCCTTCTTTAGATCCTTTCTCATTTTTCATTATCTTTCTGAGAACACTGATAGTGGCTCTATGTTCTCCTCCATAATGGTTTTCAATATACTGGAACATAATTTTTTTGGTGCCTAGATGAGTGCTTTCTTACCATCTCCTTACTTATCTCTAGTTTCAATTCTTCTTTAATAAAATTTCCCTTATCTTTTCCAGTTACATCGATTATTCTCTTTGGCACAATGAATATAGGATTTCATCAGATTGCACCAAGTCAAATTCATCTTTTTTACTACTTAGAAAATCATCTTACTGACTTTTCTTTTTTTTGCTAAAAAAAAGAATTGATTTACCTAGGAGCCAGTTTTGGAAGGATGAATTTCTCCAAATATTTCTAGACTGGAACTTAGATTACAGATATATGGTCTCTCCCAAGCCAAAAGTCAAAGCCTTTTCAGGTTAGTAGGACCTGTCCATTCTACTAGGATAGCCCATGCTACCTTTAGATGATGATGAAGCAACAAAGTACAATTTTGTTGTAAGGAATCATTTGTGTACGTCAGCATTGAACCACAACAACAAACCTTGTAATAAGATACCTCATTTTATTTATACTGCAACACTAGGAGTTGGGTGCTGTTATCTGTATCTTTCAGTTAAAGAAACTGAGACTGTGAGGTTAAGTGACTGACTGCCCCATAGAAATATAACTAGTTAATGTCTGAGGCTCCAGGATTTTTATTGATTTTAATTGATTATTGTTTCTAGGTAATCCCATTGATACAGGTGATACATTGATACTTAACCAAGCTTTCTTATCTGATATAATTGTGGATGAAATTTATTTATAAATTTTTCATAATAGGTATGTCTAATGTTAGAAAGAAATTCTTCCAAGACTTTTAATATTTCTTTTATATTAGCACACACATATATGCATATACATGTGTAATGAATTTTTACATGTAATCCATTGCTTTCAAAAACCTTTTATTCTCTTTAACAGTGATCATAATGGTTGGACTGCTCTTCATCATGCTTCCATGGGAGGATACACTCAGACCATGAAGACAATTCTTGATACTAATGTGAAATGTACAGATTATGTAGATGAAGAAGGGGTATTATATTTATATATGATAATACTTAATTTCTGTTGAAAACCATGTGCTAAGTTTTGCTGTTTAAAGGTTCCTTCCCTTTAAAAAGAGAGTCAAATATAGAATCTGAGAAGAGAAGAGGGGAAGTTTGAATGGTATAGCTAGAGAGGAAAGAGTAAGCTTAGAAAAGTGGGTTCTGACACTCCTTATAATAGAACCTTTCCTTCCAATCCACTAATCCCAAGAAGAAAATACTCAGAATGCCTTGCAGTTGGGAAAAAGAGAGCTTGAACTTCCAATTATACCTTTTCTGTCACTTTTAGATTAAAGGATTTTGATATATTTAATGATATGTTTTGTTGGATATTGTTTGTTAATTTAATGATGTTTAGCAACTTAATAATAAATAGAGATGAGCAAACAACTGACACTTAATCATTTTTGATTGACTGTCACATATGCTGTTTCTCTCTGAAGAACACTGCTCTTCACTATGCTGCACGAGAAGGACATGCCAAGGCAGTTGCACTACTTTTGGATTATGATGCTGAAATTCTCATGAACAAGCAATCAGCTTCCTTTTTGCATGAGGCCATTCATAATAGGAGAAAGGAGGTAGTTATTACTGCCCTTAAAAGCAAAAGGTAAAATTCTGGATTGTAGAAGAATATGCTTCATATTGTGACACTAAACAAAGATGCATTAGCTTAAATGTATCTTGTTTTTTGACTCTTTGTCAATGTCCTCCCTAATTCTTTCATGTTTTATTTTTGTTGTTCACTCATTTCAGTTGTGCCTGACTCTTCATGACCCCCATTTAGGGCTTTCTTGGCAAAGATATCATGGTGATTGACCATTTCCTTCTCCAACTTTACAATTGAAGAAATAGAGGCAAAAAGGGTTAAGTGTCTTGCTCAGGGTCACATGACTAGTATCTAAGGTTAGATTTGAAGTCAGCTTGACTCCAGGCCTGGCATTCTAGCCACTGTGCCATTTAGCTACCCTTTCATATATTAGACCTTCTCCAGAAAGAACTTCTGATGTTGTTACAAGATTACAGTGTTGATGAATATAAAGTAAATTGGGACACAATGGTATAGTTGAAAGAACATTAGTTAAGGATACAGAAGACCTGGATACAGATTTCACATATAAGACATTACATGGAAGACATCAGGCAACTCATTTAATCATGTTGGGCATCAATTTCCTAATATGTAAAATGGAAAAAATGGTATGAGGATCCACACTAACGCAACACAGATTTTGAGTCTGTGGTGCTCATGTTTTTAAGTGGTTTTTCCTAACACAAATATTGTTTACTCTAGCTTTAAAAGTATTTTAATTTAACAAAACATATCGTATTATTCGAGAAACTGTGGTATTTAAGTGTGTCTGTAAATAAAGGTAGGTTAGGGCCAGTATCATTTTAGCTAGCCTAAGTAATTTATATGGAATTCACTTCTGTTATGTGCCCAATTATTACCATGCAACCTCATTTTAAAGTACATTCAAGGTCAGTTACATACAGTTTCAGACTCATTAAATGAGGGACACACAAGCACTATTTACAAACAGATTAAACAAAAATAAAACTATTTTGGGAGACATCTCAAGCTGGATGTCCTGTAGACATCTTAGACTCAAATTTTTCAAAACTGAAATAATTTTCCCCCTCAAATGCTTATCCCTTCTTAATATCTTTATTAAAGTTGAGGGTACTACTATCCTACTCATCCCCAAAACATGTGAAAAATACCTTGGAGTCATTTGGTTGATAATTTTACTAAATTAATCAGTGTAGTCCAGTGCTTTTTGCTGATAATGCTACCAAAGTATACAATTTCTGTTAATTAGTTAACAAAAAGTTGAGTATTTCTAAAGTTTTTCTATCATTATGCACGTAATCTCTAAGAACAAAATAGACTTTTTCTTCCAAGACTTTCCTAGATTTGCCTTCTCATTGAAGGTATAGTTTCCATGTATTTATTCATCCATCTACTCATTCATTCAGCATTTATTAAGTGTGTACAATTATGCAGGAGCTGGATTACAAAGAAAAGTAAAACATCCTTATCCTTAAGGGACTTTCATTATTTTGGAGAAGGGTGGAAAGTTATTTGTATCTTGATGAATGAATATGAAATATATACAAAATAGTTTCCAAGTGGGGAGAAGTGCATTAGCAATTGGGTAAGTCAAAACAATTTTCATTTAGAAGATAGTTCTTCAGCTGAGTCTTGAATGAATTCTAAAAAGTAGAGCTAATAAGGATGGAGATTCCAAGTGAGGATGTTGTGTTCCAATGCAAAAGCATGGAGAAGAAAGGGAATAACAAATTAGGACAGTTTGGATAGAATACAAAATGTATTCAATCAAGTAGCACCTACTATGTACTGGAGCAGTATGCTGGGTGCTGGGGTTGCAAAGACAAAAGTGAAACAGTATTTTTCAACAAGGATGTTACAATTTAGTGATATTAATATATACATATGTATATATGTGTAAACAAAATAGATAAAAGGTGATTAAGAGTAGGGAGGAACTAGAGGAATGAAAAAAAAATCAATCTTTAAAAAAAATGAGCAAATCCAAGAAGTGGGAATGAGGGAAAACTTTCCCAGGCATCAGTGATAACCAGTGAAAATTCCTGGAGACAGGAGATGTATGCAAGGAACAGTAAAAAGGTAGACTTGGTTCAACTATTGGATAGATAAAGTTGCCCCCTTTTCAAATACCTTGTCCACATAATTGTCAGATTTTATTTTATCAAACATGTTGCTGTCATCCTTTCCTGCTTAAAAAAATCAGTGGATCCATATATTTTCTGGGCTAAAACACATAATGTCAAGTCTAGCATTTAAAGCCCTCCACAGTATAGTTCCATTTGCCTATTCTCCCATTAGACTCTTTCACATACTCTCCATTTCTTCTAAAACATCCACCCAGCTGCTCTGAATACATCCATATCACTATGCTTTGTGTCAATGTTTTGTTTTGCTGTTTTTTTCATATTGGTGGGGCATTCCCCTTTTTTGGTTTCAGATCTTCTTGAGGAGTAGCTTAAGTGTCGATTTCAATTTCCAAAAGTCTTAGGTTGTGCATCCCCCTCCTTTCTTTTTCTTTCTTTCTCTCTCTCTTTCTTTCTCTTTCTCTCTTCCGTCCTTCACTTCCTTCCTTCCTTCACTTCCTTCCTTCCTTCCTTTTTCTTTCTTTTTTTCTTCCTGTTCCTCCCTCCCCTCTCTCTCTACCTCCCCCTTTTTTCTCTCTCTCTTTTTTCTGTCTCTTGTCTCTTTTTCTATCCCTGTTTCTGTCTCTTCTCTCTAAATTATTCTGTGTCATATTATATGAATATAAGCAGTTTAAGGGCAAAGAACTATTTTGTCTCAATCTTTGTGTCCTCTACATCTAGCCTTATATACAGTAGAAATTTTAGAAGTGTTTGTTGAGATTTAATATTGAGCTTCTGTTATGAGCATAATATTGTGCTATATTGACACTTTCATCAAACCCATCTATATCCTGGCATGTACTCATCATCTTCAGGAAGATGAAAAAACAAATTATGTAATCCACATGTAATCCATATGAACCTAGAAGAATAAACAATATCAACAGGAATGGCTTCCTGAGAAATGCAGAGAAATTCTTTCAGTTGATGTTACCATACCTTTATTGTTTATAATGACCATCCACTGCTCTTAATAGCTGCCTGATGGACAAGACAGCAAATAAAGCTTGCTTGTCACCCTAGTCCCATAACTCCAGAGGATCAATCTGATTTACCCAGATGGCACAGTAGATAAAATACTTGATCAGGTGTCAGGAGTTCAAATTCAGCCTCAGATAGTAGTTGTGTGATCCTGGGCAAGTTCTTTAATTTCATTTACCTTAGTTTCCTCATCAGTAAAATGAGGATAATAATAGCACTTACTTACTTGTCAGGGATGTCATGGGGATAAAATGAGATAATATTTGTAAAGTGACTTGCAAACCTTAAGGTGCTGTATAAATACCAGATTTTATTATTATTCAGCCTTTCTTTCATGCAGTCAGCAATATAAATCATATTGAACTGGAGTATCTCATTTCAAGTTTTTTTCTAGTATTTCTGGTTTTTTTTTTTAAAGTAGAATGATAATTTAATTTGCTTTTTTCCCCCCTTTTCAACAGATGGGATGAATGTCTGGTGGTATTCAGTGCTATTTCTTTAACCAACACATGTCCTATATTGGAAATGATAGAATACCTCCCTGAATGCATGAATGTAAGTTTTGCAGAGTTGGCTTCATCTTAGTGACACAATCTTATCCAAACATAATTCTTACTTTCAAGTGAAGATAAAGGATTCATTCTCTTCCCCACTTCTCTCAAGATAAAAAGATAGTATACAATAAGAATTGATAAAGAAGTAGGGTGGGTTCAAAATGCAGCTTATTGAAATAGAAAAAACTCAGGCTCTCACATCAATAGACTGGGATTTGAGTCTTAGTTCTACTCCTTACTACTTGTGAGACATTGAGGAAGTCAACTGCTCAAGGACTTACTTTCTTTATCTGTCAATGAGGCATTTGGATGCAAATACAGAAGATAAAGGGTGCAAGTAAAGTCAACTAGAGATCCTAATGTAAGGAGGAAAATCTCACCTCAGAAATGTCACTTAGAATTGGTGTGAAGTAAAAGGAGTGGGACAGTAAAACATTGTATAATAAGAGATACCCAAATAAGACTACTGGGAGACTAGAAGGAAAAAGCATCCTTGAGGTATCCACTTAAGGAATGAAGGAAGAAACAGAAGTGACATTGTCAAAAAAATATAACAGACTTTTTCAACAGAAATAAATGCTTTTCAGGACATAAATCACAAGTGTGGCACCAAGGCATTAGATTAGTTATTCTAGGAGACTTTGGCTGGGACTTTTTTTCTACCAGAAGCACAGCAGCACATCATTTTAAAAATCTGTTTTCACGACAATTTCATCTTTGAAAAGGTAGAAGAGTCAGTAAGAAGAATTGCTATTCTATATCTGATTCTCATCTGTAAGTAGGAATGAGGGAAAATGGCCTAGATGGGAGTTATAGTTAAATGACTTTGATAGATAAAGTGGATGAATAGCTGCACACAAAGGTCAGTCATTAATGATATGAATGTTACCTTGGAAAGAGGTCACCTCTAGAGTACCTCTATGATTTATGTTTGGTGATATTCTTTTAAAAGTTCTTTTAATTTATTTGAATAAAGGCAAATATGGCAATTGAAATTTGCAGATAAAATAAAAGTAAGGAATAGTTCTAGTAGATTTTAGTCAACATACAAAAAGATCATGCTAGGTTAGGGCATTAAACTGAATCCAGAAAATAAATTTTAATGGATATAAATGTTATATATGAACAAGTACAGATGAAAGAGGAGTAGTTTGACAGTAATCTCTCTGAAAAATATCTGGAGGGGGTAGTGTCTTTCGTGATCTAAAAATTCAATATGAGTCAATAGTAATTTATGGAAACCAAAAAAGGAAACAACTAACATATTTAGAGTTATAATTTCCATTATCATAGAAATGATACTGTTATTGTAATTTTCAGTCAACAAACATTTATTAAGCATTCACTGTATTCCAGGCATTCTACTAAATGGTAGGGATAGAGATAAAACATAAAAAGAAAGACTCTGACCTCAGAGACTTTGCAACCTATCTGAAGAAGACAGTGCACAAAAGAAAGCTATAAAGTAGAATGGAGAAGTTTTCCAAAAGGATGCAGAGTAATTAAGAGGTATTTTGTTGAGGAAATGATTTTTGATTACTTTAAGATATGTATATTGAAGGATGGGGAGGCAGAAACTTTTCAAGGGAAGTAAAGGATTCCTATAAAAGATTACCAGGTCATTACTTCAAATGGCGAGCAGATCAGTTTGACTATATCAAAGATCATGACAGAGAAAAGAGGAATGAATATGGAGAGATGGAAGAACTTTCCTGCTGGTCTAGAAAAGCTGGATTTTATGATAGACAATAGCAAATGAATATGTTATTGAGCAGAAGGACAGTTAGTAAAATGTCCTCAGTGATTTTTCTCAGCAAATTTATATAGATCAGAGCCTAGAAAGGTAAACAGGAAATATAATGATTCCCTATAGTTTAAAACTTCACTGAAATTGTTAGTTGGCCCTGTAGGGAATATCTGTTGGAATTTTTAGTAGAAGCAATGGAATATTTTTGTTTAAGATTTTATGCCTGAGTGTTACATGTTTTCTTTCATTACAATTATTGTTTAAAATGAGCAGAGAAACAATAGTAATACCAATCTTTCATGCTATAATTTTAGAAGCATGTTGACTTTTTTCATATTAATCCTCATGATTCTAATGGACATAAAATCAGATTGTAACTGGTTCTTCTCTGTCAAAGACTCTTTTAGATATCTGTATTGTGGAGTCCTCAGATGAAAGGTCATGCTCAAATTTTCATGTAAGTCATTTTTAAAAATCTACTTTTTAGTGATGTGCAAGGAAGAGGCAGCATGTTATAGAAGATAGCGTGATGGAGCTAAAGTAGGAAGGCAGATTTCAAATCATCCTTCTAATACTTAGTGGCTGAATAATCAGGGGCAAGTAGCTTGCTTATGTCTCTTGAAGTTATCTAATATTTGATCCTAGAGTAATAAATGTCAACCTGAGAGAGACTGAAGAGGAACACCTAAGTTCTGAAGAACTTGAGAGAGATGATGCTTGGATCACTTGTCTCAGGTTTCATGAGTAGCATGTATCAAGGTTGAAATTTGAACTCAGGTTCTTTATCACCAGAACTAGTTGCCTCAATAGGATGCTGCCTTTTGTACTAAATTTTAGACTGGTTGCAACATGTCTTGTGGCTGAAATTCCTGCATTCATGGAACAAAGATTGTTTATCTAGTAAATAATTCAATGGATATAAGGGTGGAGATACTGTTCAAATAAAAGAAAATTCAAACTTATTTATGTAATATTAATATGTTTTATTTTAAATTTTGATACATTACTAACTTTTTAGTTTGTTAGAGTTTTTCCATTTGTTTTTTAGGTTCAAATTCAAACATTCTAATGTTTGGATGTTTTGTATCACTTAGATGTTTAAATATTTATTTTTTAGGGAAATGTGTTTCTGTCTAAACAGAATTGCAATTATCTGCCTTCTGAAATTCTATCTGGTTCTCTGACTGAATATGGTGGCAATTAGTTTACTGATGATGTTTTTCAGGATAATTATTTATTAAGAATAAAATAAAAAAAATTAGCTTTTATTGCTAACATGGGATTTTCTTGTTTAAATGAATTTAATTATGGAAAGAAATTTTACTGCCAAACTTTATTTATTTTGCTTTTAATATTTGTTCTATAGGTTGAGTACAAATTTAAGTATCTTCAAGTTCCATTAGAATTCAGAAGGAAAGAAGACATTAACAACACAATTTATGGTCCACTGACTGCACTCAATGTAAGTATAATTTTTCTATTATCCTAGTTAAATTGGTATGAAACATGCAACTTTTGAAATATCTTATTATGTCATAATTGAAAGGACTTTAGAAACCATTTAACCAAAGGTTCTTAAACTAGGGGCCTTGAAACACACACACACACACACACACATTTATATATATATATATAACTATTTCAAGATAATTTATGTCCTTTGATACACACACACACATATATAATTTTATGCAACTAAAAACATTATTCTGAGTAGACATGCATAGGCTTTACCAGACTGCCTGACCTGATCCAAATGCTTTTATTTTATATATGAGGAAAATAATAGAATAAGCCTCTTCATGCTTGATTGCTTTGAATTTTCATTCTCAGACATTGTACTTATCAGTGTTTTTAATATGCCTTCCCTGAACACAGAAATTATTATAGATACAAAGGACATGTTAATTCACAAATATTTATACAAGCGTGATTCTGTACCTTAGAACATGCAGGTAAAGAATTTTAAACATGCATTTATTTTAAAGTTTTGTGCAGTAAATGTCAGGGTTTATGAGTTCTTATATAATCAACCAATAGGCTTAATATGTGGTGATTTCAGATCTTTGGATATCCTTAACATTCCCTAGAAAGCTGGATACAAACAACATCACATCCAAGAGATCTGGAATTTGGTCTAAGTCATCTCTGAATCTCACTATTCTCTCTCATTTACTACCTCCCTCTCCATACCCATTCCCACACACATTCACTAGGCTCTCTTATATTTCCAATCAAAGGACTGATGATGGTGATAAGAACTGATTACATAAAATCATTTGTATTTATACAATACAATGTTATAGGACAGAAGGAAGGAAGCTATGAAGCTAGAAAGTTAGGAAGGAAAGAAGGAAAGAAGGAAGGAAGGAAGGAAGGAAGGAAGGAAGGAAGGAAGGAAAGAAGGAAGGAAGGAAGGAAGGAAGGAAGGAAGGAAGGAAGGAAGGAA
>JAJPUD010019891.1:0-16941 GCA_023553655.1 Myrmecobius fasciatus
AGTAACCTGTGCTCAGGAACGGTGGGTCTTCACCCCGGGAAAGAGCAGAAGGTGATGTGGGGGAGCATCTGCCTTCTGCCCAGGCCAGGGCACATGGTGCTCCCCAAAGGGCTCCCTCACCCTCAGCACCTCTGGCCCTTCAGCCACCTCTTAGCCTAAGTCACTTTTGTACTTTTTGTCCCTGACTCTTCTCAGGGAGCTTCCCGGCCTTTGGGGGGGGGGGGAGGCGTGCTAGGCAGTGTGTGTCCAGGGCCAAGTGTATGACTGTTCTTAGAGAAGGGCAAGCTCTCTGTGGTCTAGGGTGCTCACGGAAGGCTTGCCAGGGGAGGAGGAATTTGCTCCGTGCCTTGGGCTGGGGGGAGTTTGAAAGGCAGACAAGTGAAAAGGAGGGAGCGATGTCTGGGGTACTGGAGAGGATGGGGGCCGGGGAGTCCCCCCTGTTTTGTGTTGGGGAGATGAAGGTGTGTGCAGCAGTGAGAAGCCCCAGTCTGTAACTAGGGTGGGGCCACGGGGCTTTGCTCCAAGACTCTGGAGTGGAGAGGGGGAAAAAATTAAAAGAATGATTTGAAAAGATTTCACAATTTTCAAAGTTGTTACATTTGCACTTTGACATTTGCGTTTCTTCAGCAAAGCAACTGAGCTCAACTCCTGGCTAGCCAAAATAATTGCTTCAAATTGGAGGCTACCAGGCTGACTTCTTCCTGGAGGTCGCTTACCCAACCACGGCCTTGAGGGGGGCCAGGCTCTCTGGGTCCCTCCACAAGGGGCAGACTTCCCAAAGGTCTCCCCTGCAGCAGGCCAGAATTCATCCCAATGACCTCTTCCATGACTTTTACCGCTCCACTTGCTCCAAGGACACAGTTTTGTTAGCCCCTAACCTTTCCCCCCACGGGCTGGGGACTCTGGGAAAGAGTACAGGTTGGTGGGCGGGAGTGGGGAGCACCGAATCCTGGCCTTTGGGCTCCTTTGGAGTGCTCCCTCCGATCCCTGCGGTCCTCAGCTTCTGTTTCCGGGTCTGTAAGCTGATGGCTGTGACATCTCGGCCCTATCCAGATCTCAGCTCTGCCCCTTGGATCATGGCCCACGAGGAGCACAAAGAAGGAAAAGACACTTATTTAGCTCTCACCGTTGTTCTGAGCCTTTGAGGGACTCATTCATTTGTATCCAACTCTTCATGACCCCATCTGGGGTTTTCTTGGCCAAGGCAGAGAGTGTTGGCCATCTCCTTCTGGAGATTTTTTACAGATGAGGAAACTGAGGCAGACAGGGTGAAGTGACTTGCCCAGAATCACACAGCCAGTCGGTGTCTGTGGCTGGATTGGAATTCAAGTCTTTGGGACGGCAGGCCCGGTGCTCTCCCACTACACCACCTCGCTTCCCAAAGCATTTGGGGGGAACCAAGAGAAAAATCCCGACAGTCACGTACCCTTTTGGGGTCTCAGTTTCTTCATCTGCAAAACAAAACTAGATGAACTAGGGCATTTCTTTTGGCCCTAAATCTAGGATTCTCTGAATGCAGGGTGTTGGAAGCTAGGGAGGACAGCGGACTCAGAAATCCTGCCTCAGATACTTGTTAGCCGAGTGATAGACAAGACACAACCTTTTTCTACCTCAGTTTCCTCTTCTGGAACATGGAGATGATAAATAATAGCATCTACCTCCTAGGGCTGTTGTGAGGATGAAATTAGTAATGATGATGCTATCTATTATTATTAAGGCAATTAGCCTTAGTTAGCATTAATGGGGAGTTAGCACAATGGATAGAGCACCCGGCCTGGAGTAAGGAAGACTTCCCAGAGTTCCAATCCAGCCTCAGACACTGAGTAGCTGTGTGACTGGGCAGGCAAGTCACTTAGTCTGTAAAATGGGGATAATAAAAGCACCAAAGGAGATGAGGGAAGCACTTAGGACATAGTAGGGTATAACTCCGTGTTTCTTTCCCCTTCCCCAGAAGGAGCCGATGAAATGATGGGTGAAAGGGCCTAGGTTGGCTGGTTGGTTGGTTTTTTCCTAAGTTTTTCTTCCTTTTCTCTTCAGACTCTTGGGACTGGGCCACAGAATTCGACGTGGAGTGGGGGAGAGACGCAGGAAGTGATGGTGTTACAACTAACTTACTTTCATGATTAAGTGGGAGTGGGGCTGGTTATAGGCCTTTATTTGTGACCAAAATGGCATCCCATCAAGTGTGTGTGTGTTGGGGTGGGCAAGAAAGGCCTGGACAGCTCCAACACACCCCACAAAGGGATCATCTCTAGGAGCAGCTGCCTCGGCTGTCCTCCCACTCTCTGTGGGACTCAATGTGTCTATGTCTGTGGGGAGGGTCCCCCTTCTCTGACAGCACCCAAACCTTGCTCAGGGTCTCTGAGCAGCCAGAACACAAGCTCCTCCCTCTTCTTCCCATTGCAGTTTTCCAGGACTGCCCCCAGCCCCACCACGGAAAGCAGCAGAAAATCCCTCCATCACTTTGCACTCAGAGCACTAGTGGCCCCAGAAGTCACAGCTGGAAGGGGCCTTAGATCAGCAGCTCCCCAAACTTCATTTGGCCAATTTTAGAAGGGGCACAATAGTCGATTGTCCACCTGGGATGATTTGAGGGACACTTAGAGTCTCACATTCAGAAATCTGTCCTGAAACAGCCCCACAGAGCCCAGAATTCCCCCATTAAAGTGTCATTCCTATATGTTCTTATAAGTATCATAAGGCTCCCAGGCCCTCAACCCCACCCCCCTTAATGTTCACCTGTCCAAGGAGGGACCTTTCTCTGAAACCAGGTAGGAATCTATTGATGCTCTGCTGAGAAAAAAGGACGTGTTAGTTGGGCAGGAGAAGGAAGAGGAAGGAGACGTGAAATATCAGCCAACTTATTACCCCCCCACACACACTTTTTCAGCCCTGTCTGTGAGGCAGCAGACTCAGTGAGAAGAAAAGAGGCCTTTAGGGTTACCAAAAATAGACCGAGAGACACCCCAAAGTGTACATCGAGCCCTAGAGACAGAAAGACCTCTGACATTCACTGGACCCTTAAACTCTACCTGCTTTGGTTTCCTCCTCTGTAAAAACGGGCATCGTGAGGGCAGCCTTGCCTTCAGTTCCCTTCCCCTTGACATTTGTCCAGAAGCCTATGTAGAGAAGTGGGGCTGTCCCTCTGTCCAGGAAATCTCGGGCAGGGATGTTTCTAACACGCACAGACTGGCTCAAGGAACATTTAGTGAGAATCCCGTACCGGGTGCTGGGGGAAAGTCATTCATTGAGCCCACACTGATTTCATGTCTGTTTGGTGCTGGGTGCTGGGCAGAGATCACCATGAAAGGCCATCGGAGAGAGGAAAGTAGCTGTGTGTCCAAAGGAAAAACCCAGAGTGACCCGAGGAAACAGCGGGGGCATGGGAGAGACCCCACAAGGGAGGGAAGGGAGCCAGAAATTATGGGAGGGGAGCCTGAAGGGGAGGATAGTCCCAGAGCAAAGGGATGGAGATGGGGCCCGGAAAGGAGGCCCATTTGACCAGAATCTAGAGGGGGCAACAGACAGAAGAATGGGTGCTAGATCACGAAGGCCAGAGCACTGTGCGTCGTATTCTGGAGACTAGGAAACTGTGAGTTTTTTGAGCAGGGATGAGAGATGGACAGACTGTGCTTCTGTCCCTGGGGCACCTGTGTGGAACATGGATTGGAGAAAGAAGAGATGAGCGGTTGGGAGCCATTGTAAGATCTCTGAACTTATGCAGAGTGAAGTCAGCAGAACCAAGAAAACCATGTATACAGTGACTATGATAATGGGGGAAAAAAACAACAAAACCTCCTGTCCCCAAATAGAAGGAATTGTGATAAGATTATAAAGATCCTTCGGGACTGAGGAGAGAGAGATGAGAAGGGGCCAATGGGAGGGCCCCAGGAGGTTGCTTACATATCGCAAAGGTTCTCGGACTTTTCCCAATGTATCCATCAGTTGTGCCGAGTTTTCTTCCTCTTTAAAAAATACTATATTTGGGGGGCAGCTAGTTAGTGTACTGGATAGAGCACCAACCCTGAAGTCAGGGGACCTGAGTTCCACTGTGACCTCAGACCTGATTTTGTGACCCTGGGCAAGTCACGTAGCCCCAGGGGAAAAATACTCTTATGTTATATGGGATGACTGGGAGTGAAAGGGAAAAGGATTTGTGAGATACCTATGATGATGTAAGAAATAGAAATAGTCAGAAGAACCTTTTTCTTTTTTTAAGCAGCAGCTACTGCAGTGATTCTTGTGGGATTTGGACTAGAGCATTAGACGTGCGGGTGAAGAGAGAAGGGGACGATGGCAAGAGACATTGGAGAGATAGAATCTCTAAGTCTGGAAGGCAGCGAGGTGGCCCTCCAGCTCTGGAGTCGGGAGCCCCTGCGTTTATATCGGCCCTCAGACCCCACACTTACCAGCTCACTTAATCTCCATTGCCTCACACACACACACACAAAAAAGAGATGTCTAAAACTTAAAAACTGATTGGACGCGGAGGGAGAGGGAGGAGGAAGTGTTGAGGATGTCCATCCATGTATTGTGCGTGTTATATACCCTTTGAAGTAACTCTCACACACCTCCTTGAAGGGTCTTCTGCCCCCCCAAAAAACTCCTTCATGGAGACGTCCCTGGAATAGCCACACTAAGTCATGAAACCTCGAAGTGGGACGCGACCTGTGGCCGCCTCATCCAACCCAAATTCTGTTATATTTCTTTCCCTTTTTTTGTTTTTTAAGAATTATTTTTATTACTGTCTTCTTTCCTTTTATTATTCCAAATATCCCTCCCCCTTTCCAGAGAGCTAGCTTATAAACAAATAGTATTTTTAAAAGGGGGGGGTCAGCACAACTGATGGGTACATTGGAAAAGTTTGAAACCGTGTGCAATGTGTAACCCCCGAGAAGCTCCATGCAAGGGTGGTTTTTTTTGGGGGGGGTCTCCTTTCCTAGCTCTTCATACAAGCCCTACTTTGTCCTTATTTTATTACATTCAACTTCTGATTTTTTGGTGGTTCTTTCCATTTCTTTTGTAGTAATTATTGTGTTTTCTTGGCTCTGCTGACTTCACTCTGCATCGGTTCATGGGGATCTTTCCAAGCTTCTCTGTATCCATCCCATATATTATTTCTTACAGTGCTGTAAGAATATTCCATTAAATGCATGTACTTTCTGTTACATTTCTAGAGGGTCATCCAGACTTTGCTGGTGGACCTCCCATGCAGG
The DNA here is from genome assembly GCA_023553655.1 of Myrmecobius fasciatus. Taxonomy (NCBI): domain Eukaryota; kingdom Metazoa; phylum Chordata; class Mammalia; order Dasyuromorphia; family Myrmecobiidae; genus Myrmecobius; species Myrmecobius fasciatus. The sequence goes on from JAJPUD010019891.1 coordinate 5,217, forward strand.
GAACCTCCTGAGGTAACAGTCCATTCTTGGGACTTTGGGACAGCTCTGGTTTCCTTTCATTGGGCCCAGATTGATCTATTTGTACTTATTCCTCTAGTTCTACCCTGTAGGGCCCAGCGGGACGGCTCAGCTCTTGCCCTTCCTTCTTTTCCTCCAAGTCAGCTTTTCTTATGTCTCCCAGTTCATTTTCATGGGGGTTCTTCCTCATTCAGGTTGCTGTCTTCTGAAAACTCGCCACTAGATCAAATTCTTTCTTTTTTTTCTTTTTTTTTTATTAAAACTTTTTATTTAAAATACATCTGCATGGGTAATTTTTCAACATTGACCCTTGCGAAGCTTTCTGTTCCAAATTTTCCCTCCTTCCCCCCAAGCCCTCCCTAGATGGCAGGCGGTCCAATACATGTTAAATATGTTAAAATATCTGATAAATCCAATATATGTATACATATTTATACAGTTATCTTCCTGCACAAGAAAAATTGGATCAAAAAGGGGAAAAAAAAAAAACAAACAAACCCTGAGAAGGAAAACGATCCAATTCTTTCCAAGATGTTGGTTCCCAGAAGAGAAGCCAGGCCTTCAGGTACACACTGAGCAGGGCAGTTTTTCCAGGACCTTTCAGAGATTTCTGGCCACACACAGGGACATCTCCTGGGCTTCTAACAACCGATGGTTAGGATTTGTCTGAGCCTGAGGATATGAACCAGGCTTCCGGGGCACTCAGGAGCTCCCCTACTCCTTCTGGGTCTCTCTGCTCTGGAAGTCATTTTATTCTGTCCTTCCTGGGCCAGAGATCGTTCTTTGTAGAGAAGACAGAAAGGCAAAGAGACTGGAGCAGCTCTGCCAGCTCTCTCTTCACGGTCTTAGCCCTTCTTTGAGCTTTCCCAATAAATCCTAAAAACCCCTTTTTCATTGGCCCTGGTTTCCTCCCAAGCCTCAGTTTGCTCTCAGCCTTAGCACTTCTGAGGCTCTTCTCACCACTCTGGGCCACGATATATTTATTTATCTTCGAGTTCTTGCGTCCGTCAGTCACAGTCTAAGATGGTCGGGGAGTTGCCCACGCGTCCAGGCGCCTCTTTGTCCAGTTTCTTCTCCTCGTCAGAACTTTCCCTTTGAGTCTCCAGAATTTCATTGTTGGGAGCTTCCCACTCCTCCTTGGCCAAGTTCCCGTAGAATTTTAGGCCATGGGATCCTCCCTACCCTTTCTCCAAGACCTTGAAAATCTGTGCTCCCATAACCCAGGGCATCTTATTCACATCAGCCCATGTTCACGTTTCCTCTCCTCCTAGGAAGGTTCCCATCATTCCTGCCCAATCGCCAATTCTTCTTCTTTGGTGAGAACCAGATGTGGAGTAAGGAAGGTTGAAAGATGACATTATCATTAAGATAAGACAAGAACTGGTTAGCTTATTGTTCGGGGTTGGGAGGAGAAAAATGGGGAAAAGGAGAGGGAAAGCAAGAAGAGGGAGAGATTAAAAGGAGGAAAGGGAGAGAGGGGGACAGAGACAAAGAAAGGAGAGAGAAAGAAAGGGAGAGGAAAGAGAAAAGGGGACAGAGAAGGAGGGGAGAGAGACAGAAACAGAGAAGGGAGAAGAAGAGAGGAAGAGAAAGGAGAGAAAGAAAGGAAAGACAAAGGAAGAGAAAGGAGAGAAGGAGGAGGAGAGAGGGAGAGACAGAGAGAAAAGAAAGAGAAGGGGAGGGAAAGAGAGAGAGAGAGAAATAAAACAGAAAGAAAGGAGACAGAGAGAGACAGACAGACACAGAGAAAAAGATGGAGATACAGAAACAGAGGAGAGAGGCAGAGAGAGAAAGAGAGAGAGAGAGAGAGATACAGAGAGAAATGGAGAGACACCCAGAGAGAGACAGACAGACAGACAGAGACAGAGACAGAGAGAGGCCCCAGCAAGCATCCATGAGGTTCTAGGCCAGTTTTCCTGACTCCTCCCGGGTCTCCTTTTTGCCCATTGCGGGGTCTAGAGCCTCCTCTGAAGGCCCTATGGACTCTGTCCTCTTCCCCACTCTTCCCCCCAGGGGCTGCGCCTCCTTCGCTGACACCCTCAGAACAGGCAGGCCCGACCCCCTCCCAGGCCCCCCGTGACCCCCCTTGTGCTTTGGCATAGGCTCTGGCTCTCTGGCAGTGCCTCTCTCTCGAGGTGCCCCTGGGATGATAAGGGAGCAGAGCCTCTGAGGAGTGGGGCCGGGTGATTTGGAGTCAAGGAGTCTGGGGTCACTGCCTTGCCCCTCCAGTGACAGTGTCCCCTGAAGTCTGGTTCCCCGATCTGTGGGCCGAGGAGGGGTGGGCTCCCCCCATGAGGCCTGCCAGGCCCTGGCTCAGGGGCCTGGAACAAGTGCCGAGAGACCTGAAGAACAAGGTTCGGGGTGAGGAGGGTGGGGAGGCCGGCCTTGGCCGGGGCTGGCAGGGGCTTCTTGGAGAGGTGGGCCTTGCCCATCCCTGGCAGACTGGGCTCTCCAGGGGTGGGGGCCCAGGTGTGCAGAGACCTCCGCGAGCCGCTGCGGGGGCGCTTCCTGGGCCGCCCCACCCCCGCTGACATTCTCCGGCTCATGAGACTGCTGGCATTTGTGGTGGCGTGCCGGCGGGACGGAGGCAGCTGAGGGCAGGAGGGTGGGGAGGCTGGGAGGGGAAGGAAACCCAGCAGGAATGTGCTCCTGCGCCTGCCAGCCCTGACACACTTTCCCTTTTCCCAAGGTGGGAAGGAGCCAGGAGCCCAGGGCTGCCAACCCTGCCTTGCCCTGGGCTGCCTGTGATGTCACCGGAAGCCCCGGGGGGCACGCGGCAAGGCCTCTGCTTAGCTCACCTTGCCCCTGCCAGTGCACCTGGACCAGCCCGGGCCCTCCCTGGCCTCTCCCCAGCTTGGCCAAGAAGCTCAGATGGGAGACTCCTCCCCTGTCTTTCCCTTCTCTCGGGCTCCGTCTCCCTGGGCACATGGGCGCCTGGCACAGGTGCCCAGGAACTCCCCCTCCCAGCCAGCCCATCCCCCGGGCTCCATGACTGGGTCTCCCCTGTGGGGGGGGGAGATCCTTATCCCGAAGTGCTGAGTCACCGGCTGCCACCCGATCCTCTCCTTCCCTCCCTCTGCGGGCTGCTCTTGCCAATCTGCAGACTGGCTGGGCCTCCTAAGGGGCCGGGGCCCCAGGAAGGGGGAGCCAGGGCCAGGTACAGCCTTCCTGAGCCTGGGGAGGGGGCGGGACAGAAAATGCACCCATCGCCAGGGCTCAGAACTGGGGTCCGGGCCCCGAGGGCGAGGAGGATCACGGGCGCAGGGGCAGCCAGGCCGGCCCTGAGGAGTTGGGGAGAAGCCCCCTCGGAGCCGGAGGCTCAGGGAGGGCTTCCTGTAGGAGGCGGGACGGAGCGGGGCCCTCGGCTGCTTGGCAGCGGCAGCATGGGGGTCTCCCCGGCTGGCTCATTGGGGGGGGGCTCAGAGCAGGAGCCGAACTCGGGGGGGAGGATGGAGGGGGAGGGAGACCTGCTAGTGGAGGCTGTGTTGTCCAGGGAGGTTGTGGAGGTTCCTGTGGCCTTTAGAGCGGGCGGGCCCCCCCCCGGGGACCAGCTGGCGGCCAGTGACTCGCTGGCCCCCGGGGCCGCCCGGGGTGATGGGGGGGCGTCACCGCCGAGACCCCTTAGACCGCCGCAGAATGACCGGCAATGACCAGGCGGCCCCTGGGCTCTTCTCTTTCTGACCGGGTTGGGGGGATTTCGGCTCCCCTCCCCCCGGGGCTCCCCTAGGTCTGGGTACCCCCGTCGGCCGCCGGCTGCCCCGGTGAGGGACGGCTCTTGGGGCTCGGCACCGAACTGAAGGGAACTAGCGGTGGTGTCCTGCGCCCTCTCCCGGCCACCGAGGGGACAGCCCCGGCCGGGTCCGCCCCCGCTCCCTCTTTGTCCCCCCACTTGCCCAGAGCCCGAATGAGGTGAAGGCAGAGAGAGAGGGGGGAACCTGGGGAAGCTGGCCCCCAAAGCCTCAGAAGTAGAACGCCCCGGGTCCGATTCCGCCGGGACACTCATTTTTCCTGGGCCTGTTTCTGCATCGATAAAACTTGTGGGAGACGATTGGGGGGGGGGATATATATATAAATTTAAATAAGCATATGTTAAATCCAGTTTGTATATATAGATATATAGATATAGATATTGGATTTAACACATACATCTGTAAATTTTATTAAAGCGTTTTATTTACAATACGTCTGCAAGGGTCCAACACTGACCCTCGCAAAACTTTGTTCCAAATTTCCCCCCCCTTCCCCCACCCCCTCCCCTAGAGGGCAGGCAGTCCAGTACAGATTTAACATCTATTTTGACATATATAACATGTATTGGACCTCTTGCCCTCTAGGGGAGGGGTGGGGGGAAGGAGGGGAAATTTGGGACACAAGGCTTTGCAAGGGTCAGTGCTGAACAATTATCCATCTGTGTGTTTTGAAAATAAAAAGCTTTAATAAAAAACCCCAACAAGTTGGCCAGTTGGAAAATAAAACTCATGTTCCCTACTTCAGGGGCTCGTGGGGCTCGCCGAGCCCTCCTGGGAAGGTGCTGTCCACACTTGAAAGCGCCGCATCCAGTTCGGTTATTATCATTCTTCTCATCACCCTGAGTCCTCCCGGGGCCTTGAGGTGGGAGCTGGAAATGTGAGGGAGGCCTAGAGTCTGTTCTGCTGGGGCTGTGCCCCCTGGGCCAGCCGCTTCCCCTCTGGGAAGCCCAGTTTCCTTATCTGTCTGTCCGGCCTTTCTCCCAGCATCCCCTGAGACCGCTAGCCTCAAGGAGCAGCCTTTCTCCACTGGTCCATCAAGGGCTGGGGAGGGGGGAGACCAAGGTTGCCCTCCCCTAGGAGGCCTGGGCCCCAAACCTTATGGTTCCCTGGCTAAGTCATTAATGGGGCTGTCATCCATGGATTTATCTGAACCTTTTGTGAAACTATTTCTATTTCCAGCCTGGACCCCATCTTAGAATAATGAGTTCCATCAGTATCCTCCCCCACTGTGGGAAGTAGAGCTGCCTTTAATTTGTCCTAAACTTACCTCTTTCGAGCTCCAGGGAGGCCCCCCTAGCAGGTTTCCGTGAGTGAGTCCATGTGGCCCCTCTTCAGCCAGGACCCCCCCCCCCCTGACCCACCGTGCCGGTCTGAACTGAACAGGATCAGCTTTCCTGGTTCGTTCCCTGGGAAAGCCCAGGCCCTGCCCCCATCACCCCCAGGTCCTCCCCCTCTCCCCCGCCCCGTGCCCTCCCCTTCCAAAAGTCACAAAACAACAATGTCAGTCTGGGGGGGGATTATCCTAAACCCACTGGATGACAAGCATCAGGACCCCCCAAAAGGCCGGAGCCCTGAGCGTGAAACCTGATCAGATGAAATTCAATAGGGGTAAATGCCAAGTTACACACCACAGGCACCTGAGGGGGATGGCGAGGTTGGGTGGGCAGTGAGTAGCAAGATGAGGGAGGGTCTCCCATCCTCCACATGGGATACGAGGCAGCAGTTGGGGGGGGCACCATCAGAAACAGCCCGTGTTCAGTTTTGGGTCCCATTGCTGGGCTTTGGCAAGGAAGCCGGGGGGGCCCTGGGGTGCTGAAGGACTTTGAGTCTCTGTCATGCCGTCGGTCACCTTTCCTTCTCAGAGGACCACAGCATGGGGGGGGGGGCAGGAGGTGATGGAGTCGGACTGAAGGGAGGGAGGCAGCCTCCTTTCTGCTCCAGAGCTCCCTGGGTCCGGTGGCCAGAGAGATCAGGACAGGAGATGCCCCCAGATGTCATGGGAGGGCTCTTGTGTGGAAGAGGGCCCTAGGAGGCAGGATTTGTAGCAGTGTGAGGAAGATACCAAGAGGTAACTTGGGACTCCCTACTGAAGGAACGGAGTCCTGACAAGAAGGGCTGTCCCAGAGCACAAGGGACAAGCTCCTCCTCCTTGGAGGTCTTTAGGCAGAGGCCGGACAATCACTTGTCCAGTCCTACTTAGTAGGAGACTCTTGAGGTGATTGCTGAATTTCTTTTTTTTTTCCTTTTTGCTGAGGCAATTGGGGTTAAGTGACTTGTTCAGGGTCACACAGCCAGGAAGTGTTAATAAGTGTCTGAGATCACATTTGAACTCAGGTCCTCCTGACTTCAGGACTGGTGCTCTATCCACTGCGCCCCCTAGCTGCCCCAATTGCTAACTTTCAAATGTGAGCATTCACACCTCAGAAAACTGGCAAACGCTCCAAATCGGGCCTTAATTGATTATTTTATCAGTTGCCTAGTCTGAAGAAAGTGATGAAGAAAATATTCATAAAGCAAATTGAATTTTAAAATGTGTCTTACCTTTTTAGATAGTTGATTACATATTTATTTATTTTTATTTTTATTAAAGCTTTTTATTTGCAAAACATACGTATGGATAATTCTTCAACATTAACCCTTACAAAGCTTTCTGTTACAGATATTTCCCCCCAACTCCCCACCCCTCCCCTAGATGGCAGGAAGTCCACTACATGTTAATTATGTCAAAATACTTGACAAATCGAATATATGTATACACATTTCCACACTTATCATTGTTGTGCAAGAAAAATCGTACCTACGAGAAATAAAATTAGAGAAAAGAAACCCAATGTAAGCAAACATCAATCGAGAGCATGAAAATGTTACGTTGTGGTCCACATTTCATATCCCTCTCTCTGGGTATATATGGCTTTCTTCAGTGAACAATTAGAACGGGTGTGAGACAATTCTTTGTTGCAGAGAGCCACGTCCATCAGAATTGATCATTTATAATCTTGTTGTTGCCGTGTATAATGATCTCCTGGTTCTGCTCACTTCACTCAGCATCAGTCCATGGAAGTCTCTCCAGGCCTCTCTGAAATCATCCTGTTTGTCGTTTCTTACAGAACAATAATATTCCCTAACATGATGACTACATATATATGAGCTAGTCCAGATACATGTCTTAGTGGAGACCCCCTGAGGTACAGGATGGGTGCTAGTCGGCTGCTGAGCTCCCTTCCAATTCTCAAATTTGGGGAGAAACGCTAGAATGTGCAACGTCAGAGCTGGGAACGTGAACCTGCTCAAGCTTTGGGGTGACTTCTTCCTCTGAAGAGGAGAAAGGTCATAAAGGGGACATAACCGGAGCAAAGTATAAGAAAGTTGGTTGAATGAAATGGAAACCAAGTGACTTTCCAAGGCCAACTTGTAGTTTTCCCTGCGGGGTCAGCGTGGCCGTAATTCTCTCTTTTTGCAGATCAGCGTCCCATCGGAGGGGTCAATGGCAGCCCCTCCACACGCTTATTCACAGGCAATCTTTGTGCGTTGCTGAGACTGAAGGAAAAACATCCGCTGGTGAGCAAGCTTCTCAGATCATTCATTAACAATGGCAGACAAGAGCCCTTCCCAGAACAGGGTGCCCAGGGGAGTGTGGAAAGGCCCTGGGAGCAGGGGAAGGGGGGGGAGCAGCTTCAGCACCCTTTCAAAGTCCCCTTTGTTGGGCCTTCCAGACCATGAGGCATCAGGCCAGGAAGGGCCCTGGGGGTGGTGACTCAGCTGAAGCCAGGAGAGGTTCAAGAGTGAGAGGTCTTGGGGTCACCCCCACTGTGGATCCCCTTAGGGCCGGCCTTTCTGGAAGGGTCAGAAGCATGGATGCCTTTGTCTTCTCCAAAAGGTGAGGAAGGGGCCACGAAATACTGTCCCACAGCAACACGGCCTGGTCAGGGGTAACCTGAAGGAGCGAAGGATGGGGCGCTCTCACCTTAGACTTCACCATCACTCCAAACTGTCATCGAGATGCTCTTTGATTCTGAAATTACCCCCTTTGATCATAATCAGTCCACCATTTATTAAGCAACTGCTATGTGCCAGGTACTATCCTAGGTGCTGGAGAGAAAAAGCACAATCCCAGGCCCAACAATTTATTATTCTGTCGTTTTCCACTTGTGACCAATTCTTCTTACCCCCATTGGGGGTTTTCTTAGCAAAGATACTGGAGTGCTTTGCCATCTTTTTTTCTCCAGCTCATTTTGCAGATGAAAAAACTGAGGCAGATGGGGGTAAAGTGACTTGTCCAGGGTCACGTATTTAGTAACTATCAGGTACGTATAGTGGAGCTCCCCCTTGGCACTCACATGGCAGGCTAGTTCTTTGGTTCCAGAAGGAACTCAGTGAATGACTACTTTTTTTTTTTTTAAGTAAGTAATTTTTTTTTCTAATACTCTCTTCTCCCTCTCAAACCTATTAAAAAGGCAAGAAAAGACAAAACTAAAATATGAAGTCATGTAAAATAAATCCCCCATTAGCCATGTTCCAACTTTATCTTTTTTCTTCCTTTCTTCTATACTTTCTTTCCTTCCTCCTTCCTACTCTTTCCCTCCTCTCTCCCTTTCTGTCTTTTGCTGGAAGGAAGGCAGGGAAAATAGGTGGAACAAAGAGAGAATACACTTTACATTCAAAGTCTCTTGGCTTGATATCTGGTGGCGGGTTGCAGGTTTCATTATGAGTCCTCTGGAGTTCTTCCTCCTTCCTACTCTTTCCCTCCTCCCTCCTTTTCTGTCTTTTGCTGGAAGGAAGGCAGGAAGAATAGGAGGAAAAAAGAAAATCTGCTTTATTCTCCATTCGAAGTCCCTTGGCTCAATATCTGGTGGCAGGTCACAGGTTATATTATGAGTCCTCTGGAGTCCCTCCTTTCTTTCCTCGTTCCTACTCATTCCCTCCTCCCTCCTTTTCTTTCCTTTGTTGGAAGGAAGGCAGGAAGAATAGGAGGATAAAAATGAAAATACACTTTACTCTCTCCATTCAAAGTCCCTTGGCTCGCTATCTGGTGGCAGGTCACAGGTCGCAGGTTTCATTATGAGTCCTCTGGAATTCTAATTGGTCGTTGAGTTGATCAGGGTCCATAAAGTCTTTGGAAATTGATTTATCTTCATAACATTGTGCTTACTGTATAATCGTTGTCCCCGGTCAGTTCATGTAAGTCTTCCCAGGTCTTTCTGAACCCATCCCTCTCATTATTTCCTTTTTAAAACTTTTCTTTCTTTATTTTTAGGTTTTACACGTACATTCATTTTTAACATATTTCCACATGAGTCATGTTGTGAAAGAAAAATCAGGACAAATGGAAAGGAAACCAAAGCCAGGGGAGCCCCATTCAGGCTCCGGAGATCCCTCCCGGGATGTGGATGGCATTTTCCATTGTAAGTCCATTGGAATTGTCTTGGATCCCCGGATTGCTGAGAAGAGTCCTAGGTGGTCATCGCTCGGTGTTGCTGTTGCAGTGGACAACATTCTCCTGGTTCCGCTCCCTTCACTCGGTTTGTGTGAGTCTTTCCAGGCTTTTTTGAAATCAGCCTGCTCCTAGTTTCTTACAGAATAATAGTATTTCATCACTTGGTCAGCCGTTCCCCATGGATGGGCCTCCCCTCCATTTCCAGTTCTTTGCCATTACAAAAAGGGCGGCCACAAACATTTTTGCACATGTGAATCTTTTCCCACTTTTATCTCTTTGGGATACAGGCCCGTAGAGACCCTGCGGGATGGAAGGAGATGCAGTTTGGACACAGTTCCAGATTGCGCTCCAGAATGGTCGGATCATTCCCAACTCCCCCAACAATGCATTAGTGTCCCAGTTTTCACATATTCCCCCCAAGGAATATGGCCGCCCCCATTTCTTTTTTTTTTTTGCTGAGGCAATTTGGGTTAAGTGACTTGCCCAGGGTCACACAGCTAGGAAGTGTTAAGTGTCTGAGGTCAAATTTGAACTCAAGTCCTGACTTCAGGGCTGGTGCTGTATCCACTGCGCCCCCTAGTTGGCCCCCTCCCCATCATTTCTTACATCACAATAGTACCTGCCACAACTTGTTCAGCCATTCCCCAACTGATGGGTGTCCCCTCGGTTTCTAATTTTTGCCACCACAATTTGTTTTTCTTATACATGTGGGTTCTTTTCCTCTTTCTTTGTTGTCTTTGGGCTGTAGCCCTCCCTAGTGGCAGTATTGCCAAGCCAAAAAATAGGTACAGTTTTTATAGAGTTCCAAGTCACTTTGCAGAATGATGGGTGCACTTCACAAGAACATAAAGCATTTGGCGTTTTGTGGTTTTTTATACAGCATTTGTCATTTTCCTTTTTTATTTTATTTTTTATTTTTTGCCAACTTGATGAGTAAGAGGTAGTACCTCAGAGCTGTTGTAATTTATAGTTTGTATTTCTCTGTGAGTGATTTGGAGCATTATTTTAAGTGGTTATTGATCACTTGGATTTGTTTTTCTGAAAATAAGCCTTTATTGTTGTTGAGCCCTGTCCAACTCTTTGTGACCCCATTTGGGATTCTCTTGGCAAAAATGCTAAACAAGGATTGGGGGGTGGGCCTTCTTTCCCCCTTTTCCTCATTGATTCTAAGAGTGACTATTAATGCTGCAGGTCATGAGCCCCCATTAGTGTATTTCCTTACAAGACAGATGTGTGTGTAGGGAATACATATGGCTAAGGCAACTCGCGACTCTAGAATGGCGCATCCTTTCAGGAACGGACACAGTGCTGGAGAAGACCCCCGCAGAGCAGGGCATTTCAGTGACACGAGTGGTGCAAGGGATCCCTCTGCTCTGCAGGGGATAGTGCTAGTCGGGGGGGGCCTCAGCATGGGCTGCCCCAGCCTTCCCCAGAGGGCGATCGATCGTTCCATCATTCATTCCGAGTATTTATTAAGCACCTACTGCATGGCAGGCACCGTGCTGAGTGCAAGGGTACAGGGCAAAACAAAACAGCCCCTCCCCTAATGGAGAACAATTTATAATAAGCAATTGTAACACTTTGGAGAAAAAACACACGGAAAGCCACCAGAACTCCTGCCTTTCCCAGGCCCAGGCTAGTCTTTTCCTATCTCGGAGTCTCACTCTCTCAATCTGCTCAATGGGCACGAGAGGGCGGCTCCGGCCTTCAGAAGAGTAGAGGCGGGGAGAATGGAAGCATCCACGCATGCGCCTCCTAGGGGCGGGGTTTCTCAGAGAACACCCCTAAGCGGGAGGGGCGCCATGACGTCATTCCGAGAGCACGACTGAAGTCACGTGATGAGGGAGAGAGGCGGAGGCCCGGCTGTTTTCTCACGTGACACGCAAAGGTGGGTTGGGTTACTGTCACGTGGTGCCGACCGCAGCGAAGATAGGTCGGTTTCTCGTCCACGTGACGGAGGAGCCCGCTTCGGCGGCCCGCGGTCCAATGAGAGGGCGAGGCGGGCCGGGGACGGCACCGGGGACCCACCAGGAGGCCCTGCGCGCGGGAAGGGAGCCGGCCCACGGTGCTGAGATCGAACCGCCTGACGGCAGCCGGGTACCATGAAGTGCCTCGTGACTGGGGGAAATGTGCGGGGTGAGTGCTGGGCGAGGGGCGGGGGCGGGATCAAAGGGCACGGCCTCTGCCCTCTGACCCCCGGCCTTTCCCGCAGTGCTGGGCAAGGCCGCGCATTCGCTGTCGCGTATCGGAGACGAGCTGTACCTGGAGCCGCTGGAGGACGGGGTGAGGGGGCGCATTGGCGGGAGCGGAGGGAAGGGGCGGGGACCGGGAAGCTCTGATTGCTGACCCCCGACTACCGTCCCCAGCTCTCCCTGCGCACGGTGAACGCGTCGCGCTCGGCCTTCGCGTGCTTCCTCTTCGCGCCGCTCTTTTTCCAGCACTACCAGGCGGCCCGGCCCCCGCAGGCGCGGCCGCCGCGCTGCAAGGTCCTCATGAAGGTGAGGGCGTGGGGCGGGCCGGGGGC
>JAJPUD010019892.1:817-25692 GCA_023553655.1 Myrmecobius fasciatus
ATTTGATTTCAGGGAAAAACTTGGCCCTCTGTATAGGGAAGTAGGAGGGAAGGAGGAAAAGAAAGGGATAAATTAATAGAAGGATTAGGGGAAAGGTGTAAAAAAGAGGGAGGGTTTTAAAGGGGGAGGACAGTTAGAGGGAGGTGATCATCAAAAACAAAATACTGGGGAGAGGGGAAGGGAGTAAGGGGAAAGGGAAGACAAAGATATAACTTTGGGTAAATAAGATGGCAGGAAATATAGATATAGTCATTTTAACTGTGAATGTGAATGGGATGAACTCTCCCATAAAACGGAAACGATAGTGGACTAGATTAAAAGCCAGAATCCTACAATATGTTGTTTACAAGAAACACATCTAAAACATAGAGATACATACAGAGTGAAGGTAAAGGGCTGGAACAGAATCTTTTACGCTTCAAGTGAACAAAAAAAAAAGCAGGGGTAGCAATCCTTATCTCAGATCAAGTAAGAGCAAAAATAGATCTAATTAAGAGATAAGGAAGGAAACTATATTTTACTAAAGGGTACCATGGACAATGAAGAGATAGCAATACTAAACATATATGCACCAAGTAGTATAGCATCCAAATTCCTAGAGGAGAAACTAACAGAGATGCAAGGACAAATAGACAGTACAACTATACTAGTGGGGGATCTCAACCTTGCTCTCTCAGAATTAGATAAATCAAACCACAAAATAAATAAGAAAGAAGTTAGGGAGGTAAACAAAATGTTAGAAAAGTTAGGTATGACAGATCTCTGGAGGAAAGTGAATGGTGATAGACGGGAGTATACTTTTTTCCCAGGGGTTCATGGAACTTATACGAAAATTGATCATGTGTTAGGGCATAAAAACATCAAAATCAAATGCAGAAAAGCAGAAATAGTAAATGCATCCTTCTCAGATCATGATGCAATAAAACTCACATGTAATATAAGGACACGAGAAAATAGACCACAAGTTAATTGGAAATTAAATAATCTAATCCTGAAGAACGAATGGTTGAAAGAGCAAATTATAGACACAATCAAAAATTTCATCCAGGAGAACGACAATAATGAGACAACATGCCAAAATTTGTGGGATACGGCCAAAGCGGTTATAAAAGGTAACTTTATATCTCTAGATGCTTATTTGCATAAAATAGAGAAAGAGAAGATCAATGAATTAGGGTTACAATTTAAAAAACTAGAAAAACAGCAAATTAAAAACCCTCAATTAAATATCAAATTGGAAATTCTGAAAATAAAAGGGGAGATTAAAAAAAATTGAAAATAAGAAAACTATTGAATTAATAAATAAAACTGAGTTGGTTTTATGAAAAAAACCAACAAAATAGATAAGCCTTTAGTTAATATGATCAGAAAAAGGAAAGAGGAAAATCAAACTGTTAGTCTCAAGAATGATAAGGGAGAACTTTCCTCCAATGAAGAGGAAATTAGAGTAATAATTAGGAGTTTATTTGCCCAACTTTATGCCAATAAATTTGATAATCTAAATGAAATGGAGGAATATCTACAAAAATATAGATTGCCCAGGTTAACAGAAGAGGAAATAAATTATTTAAATAGCCCCATTTTAGAAAAAGAAAGAGAACAAGCTATTAATCAACTCCCTAATAAAAAAATCTCCAGGGCCAGATGGTTTTACATGTGAATTCTACCAAACATTCAAAGAACAATTAATTCCAATACTATACAAACTATTTGAAAAAATAGGGACAGAAGGTATACTACCAAATTCCTTCTATGAGACCGATATGGTGCTGATAGCTAAACCAGGTAGGGTGAAAACAAAGAAAACTATAGACCCATTTCCCTAATGAATATTGATGCAAAAAATTTTAAATAAAATTTTAGCAACAAGATTACAGAAATTTATCTCCAGGATAATACATCTTGACCAAGTAGGATTTATACCAGGAATGCAGGGCTGGTTCAATATCAGGAAAACTATCAGCATAATCAATTATATCAATAACCAAACTAACAAAAACCATAGGATTATCTCCATAGATGCAGAAAAAGCATTTGATAAAATCCAACACCCATTCCTATTAAAGACACTAGAGAGTATAGTAATAAATGGGGTTTTCCTTAAAATGATTAGTAGCATCTACTTAAAACCATTAGCAAGCATCATATGTAATAGAGACAAACTAGAACCATTCCCAATAAGATCAGGAGTGAAACAAGGCTGCCCACTGTCACCATTACTATTTAATATTGTATTAGAAATGTTAGCTTTGGAAATAACAGAAGAAAAAGAGATAAAAGGAATTAGAGTAGGTAATGAAGAAACCAAATTATCACTCTGCAGATGACATAATGGTATACTTAGAGAACCCTAGAGACTCAACTAAAAAACTACTAGAAACAATTCACACCTTTAGTAAGTTGCAGGATTCAAAATAAATCCACATAAATCATCAGCATTCTTATATATTACTAACAAAGCTCAGCAGCAAGAGATAGAAAAAGAAATTCCTTTCAGAATAACGGATGATAGCATAAAATATTTGGGAATCTATTTGCCAAGAGAGTGTCAGAAACTATACGAATTAAACTACAAAACACTTTCCACACAAATAAAATCAGACCTAGTCAATTGGAAAAACATTAAGTGCTCATGGGTAGGCCGAGCAAATATAATAAAAATGACAATACTACCAAAACTAATTTATTTATTTAGCACCATACATATCAAACTCCCAAGAAATTATTTTACAGACCCAGGAAAAATGGTAGCAAAATTCATTTGGAAGAACAAAAGGTCAAGAATTTCAAGGGAATTAATGAAAAAAGACAGATGAAGGGGGCCTTGCTGTACCAGATCTAAAACTATACTATAATGCAGCAGTCATCAAAACCATTTGGTACTGGCTGAGAAATAGAGCAGTCAATCAGTGGCATAGGATAGGATATCAGGACAAGCTAGATAATAATGTTAGCAATTTAGTGTTTGATAAACCTAAAGACCCCAGCTTTTGGGATAAGTATTCACTATTCGGCAAAAACTGCTGGGAAAATTGGAAACTAGTATGGAAGAAATTAAGGCTGGACCCACACCTAACACTGCACACCAAGATAAGATCTAAATGGGTTCATGATCTAGATATAAAGAGTGATATTATAACCAAATTAGAGGAACATAGGATAGTTTACCTCTCAGACCTGTGGAGATGGAATAAATTTATATCCAAAGAAGATCTGGATCTCTTAATTGAACACCAGATAGATAATTTTGATTATATTAAGCTAAAAAGTTTCTGTACAAACAAAACTAATGCAGACAAGATTAGGAGGGAAGCATCAAATTGGGAAATCATCTTTACATTTAAGGGTTCTGATAAAGCTCTCATCTCTAAGATATATAGAGAATTGTCTCATATTTATAAGAATTCAAGCCATTCTCCAATTGATAAATGGTCAAAGGATATGAACAGACAATTTTCAGATGAGGAAATTAAAACTATTTATAATCATATGAAAAGGTGCTCCAAATCACTATTGATCAGAGAAATGCAAATTAAGACAACTCTGATGTACCACTGCACACGTGTCAGATTGGCTAAAATGACAGGAAAAGATAAAGATGAATGTTGGAGGGGATGTGGGAAGACTGGGACCCTGATGCATTGTTGGTGGAACTGTGAACGGATCCAACCATTCTGGAGAGCAATTTGGAGCTATGCTCAAAAAGTTGTCAAACTGTGCATACCCTTTGACCCAGCAGTGTTTCTACTGGGCCTATATCCCAAAGAGATCTTAGAGGAGGGAAAGGGCCCCACATGTGCAAGAATGTTTGTGGCAGCCCTTTTTGTAGTGTCTAGAAACTGGAAACTGAAGGGATGCCCATCAATTGGAGAGTGGCTGAATAAATTATGGTATATGAATATTATGGCATATTATTGCTCTGTAAGAAACGACCAGCAGGACGATTTCAGAGAGGCCTGGAGAGACTTGCATGAACTGATGCTGAGTGAAACGAGCAGAACCAGGAGATCATCATACAC
This sequence comes from Myrmecobius fasciatus, assembly GCA_023553655.1. NCBI lineage: Eukaryota > Metazoa > Chordata > Mammalia > Dasyuromorphia > Myrmecobiidae > Myrmecobius > Myrmecobius fasciatus. The sequence goes on from JAJPUD010019892.1 coordinate 4,837, forward strand.
AGCAAGAACAGTATTACATGATGACCAATTCTGATGGACATGGCTCTCTGCAACAAAGAATTGTCTCAAACCAGTTCCAATTGTTCACTAAAGAAAACCATATACACCCAGAGAGAGGGATATGAAATATGGACCACAACGTAACATTTTCATGATCTCTATTGACATTTGCTTGCATTATGTTGCCTTTCTCTGATTTTCTTTTTTTCTTGTAGATAGGATTTTTCTGGCATAACTTCTCAAGCATTTCAACATTATTAAAATGTAGTGGACTTCCTGCCATCTAGGGGAGAGGAAGGGACTGGGGGTAAAATTTGTAATGGAAAGCTTTGTAAAGATCTGGGGAACTACCCATACATATGTTATACAAATAAAAAGCTTTAAAAAAAAAAAAAAGAAATGACCAGCAGGACGATTTCAGAGAGGCCTGGAGAGACTTGCATGAACTAATGCTCAGTGAAGTGAGCAGAACCAAGACATCATTATTCACGGCAACAACAATACTATATGAGGATCAGTTGTAATGGACATCACTCTCTTCAACAATGAAATGCTTCAAACCAGTTTCAATTTTTTGGTGAAGAGAGTCATATACACCTAGAGAGAGGGATGTGAAATGTGGACCACAACATAACATTTTCATGTTCTCTATTGATGTTTGCTTTCATTGTATTTCCTTTATCAGATTATTCTTTCTTCTAGATATTATTTCTCCTGCGCAAAAATGATGCAATAACTATACATATATTCGATTTCTTAAGTATTCTAACATAATTATCATGTAGTGGATATCCTGCCATCTTGGGGAGTGGTGGGGAGTAGCGGGGAAAAATTTGTAACAGAAAGCTTTGTAAGAGTTAATGTTTAGGAATTACCCATACATATGTTTTGCAAATAAAAGGTATTAATTAAAAAACAAATAAATAAAAAATATACTAAAAAAAGCTTTTTATTTTCAAAACATACACATGGATAATTTTTCAACATTAATCCTTGAAAAAACTTGTGTTCCAATTTCCCTTCCTTCCCTCATCCCCTCCCCAAAATGGCATTATGTTAAACATGATAAAATTATATGTTAAATCCAATATATGTATACATATTTATACAATTATCTTGCTGCATAAGAAAAATGAAATCAAAAAGGGAAAAATGAAAAAGAAAATAAAATGCAAGCAAACAACAACAAAAAAGAATGAAAATGCTATGTTGTCATCCACATTCAGTGGATCGCACAATCCTTTCTTTGGGTTTTGATGGCTGTCTTCATCAGAAGATGGTTGGAACTGGTCTTAATCATCTCATTGTTGAAGAGAGCCATGTCCAAAAGAATTGATCAGTGTATGATCTTGTTGCTATGTACAATAATCTCCTGGTTCTGCTCATTTCATTTAGTGTCAGTTCATGTAAAAGTTTCTCCAGGCCTCTCAGGAGTCATTCTGCTGATCGTTTCTTATAGAACAATAATATTCCATAACATTCATAAAACATAACTTATTCAGCCATTCTCCAACTGATGAGGATCCATTCACTTTCCAGTTTCTTGCCAGTATGAGAAGGGCTGCCACAAACATTTTTACACATCTGGGTCAGTTTCCCTCCTTTATGATCTTATTAGTATACAAGCCCAGTAGAAACACTGCTGGATCAAAGGGTTTGCATAGTTTGATAGCCCTTTGGCCATGATTCCAAATTCTTCTCCAGAATGGTTTGATCAGTTCACAGCTCCTCCAACAATATATTAATGTCTCAGGGAGGAATTATCAATCCACCATTAGGCTCAAGAGATTATAAACATTATTCCACATTTGTATTTCTCTACTCTGGAAAAGAGGGTGGAAGGGAACAAAAAGTGTTCTCCTTAGTATTTATCTGCACACAGATAAAGAACTAATAAACAGAATTTTAAGAACATTGTATGTATATACATTCATACAAACACACACATACACAGAGTGCACACACACCCCATAAACATATTTGTGCTAGTGGTAGTGAATTCCAGGGTGAGGGAGTGGAGAGAAGAAAAAAAGACAATTACTGTATAACTTTATCACATATTTTATAGGAATTTTATGTAAATCCTTTCTTCCCTCTCCCGCCCTGTTATGTTCAGAATAAAATATGAAAGTTCTGGTGTGCAGAGTTAGCAGATCAGTAACCTAGAGCCACCTTCTAACTGATTAGATCTGAAATTCACACTAAAGATCTAAATCTCTGAAGACACCTCAGGCTGAAGTTGGAACACCTCCTTAACCAACTAATAACCCCCAAACAAAGAACCAAAGGGGTCCAGTGGTCTATGTACTTCATCATGACTGTTGGATTAAACCATGCTGCAGCATTTCATTGTCACTGAAACATTTCCCCTTTGGTTTATTACAAATAGAGCCAACTCTGAAAATCAGAAAAGGAAATTAAGGTTGGTAAATGAAAAACATTTTTAATAATTCACTCAGGATATTATCTTTGAATTTCAGTCCTTCCCAAAACAAAGTTGAAATTCACCTGGTCCAGCATAAGATGTGAATTCAATTCATTCTTAGATCATCCAGGATTACCTCTCTGCCAAAAGCATTGTTGTGATACTTGCTGTATTTCACATTCTTGTGATTGCATTAACAATGAGTACCATAGAGTTCATACCTCTGTGAAAATGGCTGTCACATCTGAGTTTATAGCTTGGGAGGTCAGGAGAATTCACACCTTGAAGGAAGGAGGGGCTTTGGTGTGCTTAGGGGTATAAGAAAGGCTTGAGAGGAGACAGACTCAGAGTTTCCTTGTCCTGAAAGCAGATAGGAAAGGCAGAATATTGGAAGCTGAAGAAAAGATCCCAAAGGAAAAAAGGAAGGTAAGTTTCTCCATTAATAACTTCATTTCTGGGTCAGGAATGTAAAAATTGGCCAGTATAATATGGTAGACATTGAGGTTGAGAGCTGTTGTTCACCATGATGTAATATATAAAACTTTGGCAATGAGTCTTCTGAACCCTGCAAAGGGAGAAGAGAGCAAGATTTCATGTTCATGGGATAGGAAATAACATGTCAGATCAAGTACAGAAAGTCAGCTATCTGATGAAAAGAGCGGTAGGAATCTGAAAGGATTAATATCTTCCCTTGTCCACCTAGTTTTCTGAATTTCTTCCATTATCAACTTGGCAAAAATGCCTTAGAGATAATTCCTTAAATGAAAATATTCTCTAAGCCAATAATAATCAAGTGAACTCAAAGGTAGAACCTCCTACCCAAGCAATTGACAAAGATCAGAAGAGATATAAAAAGCAGACAATGTTGTAAGGTCTGGAAGAAGATAAATGAACTGAGCCACTACTGGTGGAGGTGTGAGTTAAGCTACCCAAGTAGACATTTACAATTATGCCCAAAAATGGATCAAAAGAACCTAGAATCCATAACCATAGATCAAGAAATGTTGAGGCAGCTAGATGGGACAGGGGATACAGCACTGGCCCCAAAGTCAGGAGGACCTGAGTTCAAATCTATCCTCAGGCACATAAAACTTCCTAGCTTTGTGACCCTGGGCAAATCACTTACCCCTAATTGCCTCAGGGAAAAATTATTATTCTTAATCATATGTGTAAGGATACAAAGAAAGAAAGAGTATTATCAAATTTAGTCAAATACTCATCATATCATTTTTTTCCTGGTAGTGAAGAAAGACCCTTGGTGCCATAAATTCATGAGTGGATAATCCATTTATGGTCAATGTATATGTTGGAAAATTATTGTGAACCCAAGAAAAGGGGAAGACACAATATACGATGATGAGTGAATTTAACACCATTAGGAAAAACCATATATATGGGGAATATATCCATTAACATTAAAAGAATAAGACAATATTGCATTTGTATAACTGTGCTGGTCCAATTAGAGTTAAGAAAAATCACCTCTTTCATATCTTTGCAGAGCGTAGAGTATTATGCAAATGAATAAGTGTAAGTACTGGCAGATATAGTGGATATATTCTTTGGTTTTGGAGAATTGTTGTTTTGAGGATGTTAAATTGTTGTTCTGAGAGAAAAACTGATGTGGAGCCAATGAGCATTTCACATTCAGAGTTGAAAGACAAAAAGGACAATACAATTTAAAAGTGAAAGTGAGAGAAAATGTGAAAAGGCAAGAGTTTTTCAAAAGATATAATTGAATAAGTGAAATGATAAATGCTGGACTGGAACTGAGTAAGGCAACAAGTTTGATCAGAATATATTAATGCTAATAATAAAAAAGAATATATTAATGCAATCATTGTTAAATATCAAATAACAACAAGCTGAATGAATACTGATTAATTTGAGTAGGTAATCAAAATTATCATCTCATTGGTATAAAGCCAATCTTGGATAACTAACTTAAATCCTATCTAAGTTCAGCTTTTAACTAGTTGTGTGATTCTGGGTAAGCCTGTTAAATGAGCATCTTAAAGCTCCCCATCAAACATTCAGATAATAGCATGTATTTCTTAAGAGTTTTCTGTGGACCAAAGAGGTAAATGTATGAAAAATGTCTAAAAAATCTATGACAAAACTAGATATTATTACATGGAGTCCCATCCTGGTGTCCTGTACAGGGCCAGAAGGTAAAAATCCATTCCAGGTCTTGAATTTTACAGTAATGTGGCCAAAGAAAAACAGGAAAACAGCCCACCATGTAGACTACAGGTCTTTGGGAGAAAGGTACATGAGGACATTGATAAGTTTTTTTCTGATGTCTCTGTCAACTATTATATCTCTGTCTAAGTAACCAAGATTAGGGATTAATCATTTGCATCTGGGTAGATCCATACTTGTTAGAAAAAGCCATAGGGACATCAAAGAATGTACTTTATATCAAGTCTATAAGCATGAGAGGTATATATATATATATATATATATATAGATATATTTGTCTTTCTGATCAATAGCCTGAAGAGTTCTTATAAAATTCTTTCCCCTGGCTCCTGCATCTCAGGCCCTTAATTCACTACTGGAGTTGGACTCCAACAGGGCCCATTCTTCTAAATGGTGGCATCTATATTTGTCCCCAAGATTGGGGGATAAAACACGTTATTACTGGACCTCCTGTGGTGTTTCATGAACTGTGTTGGAAACTTCAGAAATGGGGGAATGAAACATACTTACTGAGTCTCATTTTCTCTCTTCAGGGTCATGGCTGATGCATTTGAAGAGGCAGAGATGCATCTCTGTGTTATTTGCTTGGGTGAAGACCCTCGGCCAGTGGCTCCTAAATGTGGACATAGGATTTGCATGGCTTGCCTCAGCAATGAAACCCCTCCATCTTCCTGCTGCACTGAATGCCAGGGATTCTACCAGTTGGAAACTCAGGCTGATATGGCCATGCATGCTGCAGAAGAAGGCATGTGTGAGAAACACAGAGAACAAAAGGTGTACTGTGAGAATAGCAAGACCCTACTGTGTGTGGCCTGCTCTAAGTCAGAGCACCCTGAGAACCACACACACTGGCCCATTGCAACTGCTGCTCAGTACTACAGGGTGAGTCATTCACAGATCAATGGCATTCCTCCAGGTGGTGGGTATTGTTAATGTCTCCTCCATGCTCAATGCAGTCATTGCTATTTTTAGTCTACTACTTGGATCTATCCCCTGATATTCAAGTATTTTGGCAGAAAGAGTCAAGTAATGCAAATTCCTGTTCTCTTTCAGGAGGAAATCCAGCTATGTCTACAAAACTTTTATAGAATGGGAGGAGAAGTTCAGGAACTTCTGCTAATAGAGAAGGAAGAACCCCTCATATGGACTGTGATATGGGTTGTAAGTATTTGTATTTCTCCTCAAATAATATATTATATATATAATTTTGCATATCCTCAGTCTCAGATGATTTTTACAAAAAGGCTCCATCATTGTTATTAGTCATATTTGTCAAGTGAGGAAATTATGGTTCATAGACCGTATGTTCTTTTTCACATGATATTAATGAGTTTAGAAATTGGAGTCAAATCAATGTCTCTTGACCAGAAGTCCAGTGAAGGGTGTTAAACTGTCTCTTTCCAAGCTGGTCTCTATCTCTTCCTTCTTGTTTCAGCTTTTTCATCTGTATTATCTAGTCTTAATTCCTTTCACCAATCAAATTAGAAAAATGAGATCTCAAGTGAAAGATTAATTAAGATGTTATGAGTCCTTTGGCAAATAAGCTTGGAGAATCAAAAAGTTTACTAATGTAATGGTATAAAAGCATTATAAATTGGCCTTGAGAGGGCATTTAGGAAACAATGAATCAGATTATCCTCCCACCACCATCTTACCTGGTAACAATCAGTCAGTAAACATTTAAGTTTTCTCTCCCATTTTATGTACTGTAATGAATGGTAAAGAGCAATCAGAAGGCAAAAATGGCCCCTGCTCTCAAGGAACTCTCAGATAAATGAGAGAAAAACATGAAAATGGGAATATCTATTCAGAAGAAAGAGCCAACATAAAAAAAAAAAAAGATAAGGAAGCACTCTTTGTAGAATGCAGGATTTGAACTGGGGTTGAGAGGAAGCTTGGAAGTCTTCATACAGTGATGATAATGAGGTGTGTTGCCAGCCCTAGAGATCTCCCAGTGTTAAAGGAATCTGGATGGAGGATACTGCTTGAAGAACAGCTTGGAGATCATTGTTACTGAATTCTAAAGTACATGAAGCACAATGATGCTTGGGAAAAATGGAAAGCTTAGAAACATATTTCTGACACATTTTTAGGTTTGCATGGGCAAACCAGTCAAGCAGGCATGTTCTTATTATCAGGCTTGTTCAAAAGAGGCAAGTTATAGGTCTTTTACAATAGGTAAACAATCACAGCTGTATAGTCATAGAGGAGATGGCTACAAATATCATGACACTGACAAAACATTTAATGAGGAAAAATGACATGAAATGATAAGGATTTCTCCAGGATTTGACTTGATTGGGTCTAATAAGACAAAGGAATATGAATTCACACTTCCTGCATTGTGAGTTGGAGAGGTTTGTGAGGCTTAGGAAGGTGAGCTGTCCATTGCTGGAGACTTCATAAAGGCCTTGCAATGAGATTGCAGCCATTAGGGTATATAACATGAGCAAAGGTACAGAAGGAGACATTCTGGTTGTCAAGAGAAAGCCTGAACATTGGCGAGGTTTCTATAAAGATACATTGGCTCCAGTTTATAGAGAAGCGTAAATTTCTGGGAAAGAAATGTCCATTATATTTAATAGGAAATAGGGAACCATGAAAAGATGATGAGGAAAAGAGTTTCTGTAGAAGACACAAAAGCAAATTACTCCTTAAGGTAAATTACAAAGGAATTCAGAGTCAAATTTAAATGCCCAAGCTTTCAGGAAATTTAAGAGTGTTGAGGAAGTTGGGAAACAGACATGTAATTAAAGAGAGAATGGGAGAAATAAAAATACTGGATTTGAGAGTATTAGAGATACCTGTAAGAAATGAGAATCCATTGAAATAGTAAAGGAGGCAAGTTTCTCTTTTAAAGTCCCAAGGTAGATGGTTGAATGAATGGGATGAAATGCAGCTCTTTTGGGAGAAGGAATGTAAAGGATAGAGAAAGACAGGTTGGAGAAAGTTTCTTAAATGTTTTAAAACTTCTAAAAAATATGAAACTGGAAAATGCCTTACATGTTATCTGTATGTATGGAAGTTCTGATTTTAAAGAAAAAAATTGAAGTCAGAAACTAAGTAACCTCCTCCAGCTAACACAACAAGTAGGAGGATTCCCTAGGCTCTGGACTCCTACTTAGCCAAATGGTATTTGTATTACACCACCCTGATCGAGAAAGGAAGTGGAGATTTGGATATTGCTTTTAGTATATCACCTAATATCTTTGTTTTCAGGACAAGACAAACAGAAGAATGTTTCAAAAGCAACTTAAGCCACTATGGGAAGAGAAAATGAAAGAGGAAAAAGTTGTTGTGGGGAAGGAAAACAAGGAACTTTATGAGCTTTATCAAACGCTCAAGGAGAAGGAGGCTAAACAGGAAGTACAAATCATGGAGGACAAGAAGGAATGGGAGACCATGGTGTCTAGCGTGAGCAGATTTCTAATTGACATCATCATTGAGCTGGAGGAAAAGATGCAGAAGTCAGATGTAGACATGCTACAGGTGAGACTATGAAAAACTCATCAGAATCTCCTGTTTAGTGGGATAAAAAAAAATCTTCTTTCTCTGCTCTTTCAAGATTCCAAAAGATTTTTTATGGGATCATCCCTTATTTCCTGCTGTATATATCCTGTGTTTCTTGAAAATGGGTGGAAGGAAAAAGGGGGGGAGCACTTCTGAAATATGATGTGTCTGGCTGCATAGTTTGGCTCCAGAGCAGCCTGGAAGGCTTTAGGACATGCTGGGGCCAAGTGATTCAAGCATCTGAAGACTTAGAAATCAGTATTCATAGAACTTAGATCTTTCACATAGGTCAGGGAGTAAAAAATAATGATATAGAAACCTGCTAGAGGCATCTCTTAAGAACTTTAGAATCCATTGTATGGCATGGGAGACACTGGCACAGGAACACAGCTTCTGTAGAGGTGAGTGTCACAGGAAGGTTTTAGGAGAAACTTTATGAACCAATCTGAACTTATTTTTTATTTCTTTCTAGGATGTGGCAGAAACACTGGAAAGGTATGTTTCTTTCTGAATATTACATAATTGCTGAAGCTAATTTGGGTATTGGGGGAGAATAAGCTTGTGTGTTTTCTCAAAAAAGGTAGAGGAAATAAGGCTTTTAGTATGATGAAAAGCATAATCTATACAACACTAATAATTTTTTTTTCTATAGGAGTTTGTTTTGGCCAGATTTGGAACCTTTTATCCTGAGTCTGGATGATTCTTATGTCAGTGCTGTGGTGGAGTTTTTAAAAGTCTTTCAAAGTAAGTATCATCTTCTTAGGGAAGAATCTTTGGGCTTTCCTCACAAAGTTCCTATGAGAAAAACAATGTACCTGTTGGAAGTGTAATCTTCAATATTTCCATTTTCAAAGTTTTGATGACCTCATGTTTTTACCATGGAAATTACTCCTAGTATAGATGGTCTCATGTGCCAGGCATAAGGCAAAAGATGGAAGAAAGAAGCTCACAGTAGAGTGTTAGGGGAAAAGCATAGAGAAAAAAAAGTAAAGGGAGAAATGAACTCCATGAGCTCTGTCAGTTTGTGCTTCCTGACAATATTTGATTAGATTGGTCTTTTGGGACAGTCACATAACTTCATTGGGATGAAGTCTTTCTTGGAGAGAGGAGAGCAGGGTTTGGAGAAGCACAGGACATTTGAAGTCAATTGGAGGTAATGGGCCATCTGAGCATGGTCCCTGACATATAGTAAATTCTTATAGACTCTATACTCATTGTTTAAGAGTAGAAAACAATAGGAGATAAGATTCAGAGGAAAACATTCTTAGGGGTCTAGACAAATGAGGGTTTCATTAAGGAGTGGCTATGTGCCTCTTCTTATGTGAAATAGAGGAAGGACTAGGCACTGGAGGTTATAACTGTCCAAGGGGAAAGAACTTCCTACATCAGAAGTGTATGCCATTTTCCTCCTCATATTTTCTGTGTAGCAGATAGCTCATTTTCTAACTTCTTTCATTTCTTTGTGGTAAGTGCTCCAGTCAATGCACATGTGGAGATATAATTTCCTTCCAGTCATTCTTTTTCTCTCCTTGATGAACTGATGGAGTGACAGAATTTGGGGAGGTAAAAACTGATGACATTGATGACCCAATTTCCTTTGGACAGTTTAGAACAGTAGAGAACTTGACCCTTTTCTAATTACACTGTTATCTTACTGATGGGAAGGCAACTTCTAATTTATTGCCTAGGGCATGAGAGCTGGAAAATTCTGGGCATTCCAATCCCAGAAAGTAATTGTTGTCTACAAATCTGTGAACAGTTATTCTTTCAACTGGAGTTATCCTGATCTTTAGTAAAAGGATATACTAGTATACTGGGCCATTTTGCCTTACTTAAAACCACAAAGATTAAAACACTAACTTCACCTCTACCTTCAGAGCTTTCTTATCCTATCTTATCAAGCTGTGCTTGAAATGGTTACCATGGCCTATTAGACAAAATAGAAAATTCCTGGAAAAGAGAGCTCTAGTTCTCACCTGTCATAGCATAGCTATTCACTGAAAATTTCTCCTCTGAAAATTTTCATGGTATCCCATGGAATGTATGCTACAGAATTCAAGTAAAGTCATCTTCTCACTAAGAATATTGAAATCCCTTCTTTTAGACTTATATTTTTCTGTTTTTATAGGACATAAACTGTCAGAGAGAAGCAAATTCTACAATTTGTCTGAGGAGAAAAAAAGGATCATCAGAAAAGTTTCTGACTTCTCAAGTGAGAAATGCCTTGCTTATACATATGGAAGTTTGCAAGCTGAGGAGTTTGGAGCAATGGAGTTCATTATTGAGGCTTAGTCCCAAGATAAAGTGTTTGAAGAAGACTATACCAGTCATTCACCACTTTCAGGATTGTCATGAAGAATGATTAATTGAATAGCAAGTCTTTTCCTCGAATCAAAAGGCAATATGGATAAAAGTGCCTTTGCAAAGAAGTTGAGTTGATTCTACATGGTGATAAATTTCTGTATTTAATATTATAATCATTTATGTATAATTTTATTTATATATTTAGATGTAAATAAGAAATATAATAATAATGTTAAATCTATTGTATTTAATAAACTACATATCTCTTCAACTGTTTTCATATTTGCCTATTGTTTTCATATTTGGTTAATCAGGGGATTATAAATCTAGAACAAAGGTTCTTATCTAGGCATAAATGGAATCCTTTCTCTTACTCCCCCACCCCCAAAAAGAATTTCAGGTGACCAAAGCCAGTCTCCAAAAATAGTACTATTAACATTGGAAAGTTCTTTTCAAATTATTGATGACCTGATTGTGATCAATATGTGAGAGCTCAACTCATGGAGAAGTCATCGTGATAGACACAATTAGTAAATATTCATTCTCATTTTCCCAAACCATGATCTGCCTTTCTTAGGTGGTAGGGAAGGCAGATGGTAGAAGTAGTAAAACTTAGACCACTAAGTGTTTTTGTTTTTGATTTTCAAATGAAATTCAAATGTGTCCTCAACCATTTACCAGCTGTGTGATTCTGGGTAAGTCATTTCACTTCTTTCTGCTATGATCCCCTCAGCTTTAGAATGGGGATAATACAATAACCAAGAGCAGAATATTTAGAACGTCCCGAGAAACGTTTTGAATCTGTAGCTGCCCTTTACTGGTCAAGGCAGACTGGTGGTTGCTGGTAGCTACTGGCATCCCCTAGAATTCACTCACAAAGGAACACTGGTATTTCAAGAAGTTTGTGGCATTAGAAGTCTGTAGTGTAGTTCTGACCAGTTATTATCAATGTTACAGAGCCTATGTTAACACTCCAGTAAAGAAACCCAATTCTTGCTGTGCTTTCCAATCTATTCTCCCATCTACTGTGACTTTCCCTCCAATCTCCACCCTTCCATATAACATATTCAGAAAATTTGATTTGCATCTTTTGTTGTAGTCTCCTGCTTAATCTTCAGGCTTTGGAGGGAGGAGAAAAAATAAAATCAGAATTTGCCATCGGATCCTGTGACTTCCACTTCATGCTTTGTGTATCTTTAGCTTCTGGAAAGTGGATTATAGCTTTCCACTCAAAATTTAACATGTTTACATCTTATCATACTCTACAAATCTCAATGGTTTTGTACCCCAATAACTTCTCACTCACCCACCCCTTGTCAATCCTCCAGCACCCAGTTCCTTCTCTCCAGATCCTTTATTCCTCTTATCTCAAATTTTCAATTGAACACCACCCATTCCTTCCAGTGTGCCTTTTCAATGTCATAAGCAACAAATGTCCCTTCATCCTAAAGCTTTTTCTCTCCCACTCTCTTATCTAGCTATATTTGAAACTTCAGCCCTTCTTACACAAGATCCCTCTCCACCCTTTGCAATACTGCATATTCCCCTTATCTCCTATGTCAATACTTGTTGTTTCCTTGTGCTACTTCCAATTTCTCCCTCAACCTCTATCACTTAGGAACCACTCCCCTTTTAAGGTTCATCATATGCAGACATGTATCCACCTAATATTGCCTGCATCTTGCTCCCAAACCAAAATCTTGATAAGTACTCTCTACAAACTAATAGGTTCCTTCTTCCCATATTTTTTCTCTTCTGCTTCAGTATGAGTGTTCCTGCAGAATCTCTCTCCACTCTCCCTCCTCCCCTTTCCTCTCCTCTTCTCCCTCCCCTTCTCCCTCCTCCTCTCCCTCTCCCTCTTCCTCTTGCCTTAAACCTAACCAGCCTTGCTGTGTCCCAGGATTCCAAGTTCCAAGAGAGGGAATTGGAATTTAACGTCAAACTCAAAGGACAATTCTTAGAACCAAAGGCTAAGTGGATATGAGCAGAAGCTAATGCTCCTTCAGGGAGCAAGGCTGGGGGCACAATGAGAGCTCTCAAGACTTTGATGTAAAAGGAGGAATCAAAAGTCATGCCTCCCTCCTTCCCGCAGTGTAAGTACTCCTGTTACTGAGTAGTTCACCCTGGGCTCCACCTCCTACCTTTTGAAATGGGGTACACTCCAAAAGCACTCTACATACCAGTGGAACATTACTGTCAGAGCAGGGTAGGGCACAATCCTTCTAGTCCTCCCCCACTCATGTCCCTTACAGAAAACTTGAATCCTTTCTTCTGCCTCAGAAGCCACTTTCATTCCATCAATCAACACAGGTTTCAGGCCTCCTTGTTTCCCACTTCTAGACAAGTAATTTCTGAGGCTTTCCAAGAAATCATGTATGTGGCAAATTAGAGCTTCCCCTCTCAGTCCCATCATACTCCCAGATGATGAGAGCAGCCCTTCCCGAAGTCCCTGACATCAGGATATAGAGATATTGGTTAGCTCAGAGAAGATACAGAGAGATTGGTTAGAAAAAATGGAGAAATAAGCAGATTGGAAAAAAGCTCTTGCTTTACCAATCCTGTAACCTTCATTACAATCCTCATCACTCAGTTCAGTCCATTTTAGGTAACTTTCTTTTAGCCACCTACAGCCTTTGCAGGCACTGTGCAAAATATTAGACGATAAAGACAAGCAAACCAGACTTTGCTCAAAAGGAACTCCATTTGTTTTTATTATTATTATTATTATTATTATTATTATTATTATTATTATTATTATTATTAAAAGCTTTTTATTTACAAAACATACAAGTGATTTTTCTACATTGACCTTTGCAAAACTTTTTTTGTTCCAAGCTATTCCCCTTCTTCCCCCCACCCCCACACCTAGATGACAGGTAATCTAATACATGCTAAATATGTTAAAATATATGACAAATCCAATATATGTATACATATCTATACAGTTATCTTACTGCACAAGAAACATCAGATCTAGAAAGAGAGAGAGAGAAAAAAAAACAACCTAAAAAGGAAAACAAAATGCATGGAAATATTCACAGAAAGCATTAAAATGCTGTGTTGTGGTTCACACTCAGTTCCCACAGGCCTCTCTCTGGATGTATATGACTATCTTCATCGCTGAACAGTAGGAACTGGTTTGAATCACATCATTGTTGAAGAGAACCATGTCCATCAGAATTGATCATTCTATAGTCTTGCTGCTGTGTATAATGTTCTCCTGGTTCTGCTGATTTCACTCAGCATCAGTTCATGCAAGTCTCTCCAGGCCTCTCTGAAATCCTCCTGTTGGTCATTTCTTACAGAACAATAATATTCCATAACATTCATATACCATAATTTATTCAGCCATTCTCCAATTGATGGGCATCCTTTCAATTTCCAGTTTCTTGTCACTACAAAAAGGGCTGCCACAAACATTTTTGCACATGTGGGTCCCTTTCCCTCCTTTAAAATCTCTTTGGGGTATAGGCCCAGTAGATACACTGCTAGGTCAAAGGGTATGCACGTTTGATAACTTTTTGAGCATAGTTCCAGATTGCTCTCCAGAATGGTTGGATCCTTTCACATTTCCACCAACAATGCATCAGCATCCCAGTTCTTTCAAATCTCTTCCAACATTATCATGATCTTTTCCTGTCATCTTAGCCAATCTGACAGGTGTGTAGTGTTATCTCAGAGTTGTCTTAATTTGCATTTCTCTGATGAATAGTGATTTGGATCACCTTTTCATGTGACTAGAAATAGTTTCAATTTCTTCGTCTGAAAATTGTCTGTTCATATCTTTTGACCATTTATCAATTGGAGAATGGCTTGAATTCTTATATATTTGAGTCAATCCCCTATATATTTTAGAAATGAAACCTTTATCATAACCTTTGAATGTAAAAATATTTTCCCAGTTTATTGCTAACTTTCTAATCTTGTCTGCATTCATTTTGTTTGCACAAAAACTTTTTAACTTGATAAAGTCAAACTTATCTATTTTGTGATTAATGATGATCTCTAGTTCTTCTTTGGTCACAAATTCCTTCCCTTTCCACAGGTCTGAGAGGTAGACCATTCTACATTGTTCTAATTTGTTTATTTGTTCGTTCATTCTTTATGTCTAGATCATAAATCCATTTTGACCTTATCTTGGTATATGGTGTTAGGTGTGGGTCAATGCCTAGTTTGTTCCATACTAGTTTCCAATTTTCAAATAGTGAGTTTTTATCCCCAAAATTGGGGTCGTTGGGTTTATCAAACATTAGATTACTATTGTCATTGAGTATTTTGTCCTGTGAACCTAACCTATTCCACTGATCCACTACTCTATTTCTTAGCTAGTACCAAATGGTTTTGATGACCACTGCTTTATAATATAGTTTTAGATCTGGTACAGCTAGGCCACCCTCATTTGTTTTTGTTTTTGTTTTTCATAAATTGTCTTGAAATTCTTGACCTTTTTTCCAGATGAATTTTGTTGTTATTTTTTCTAGTTCAGTTAAATAATTTCTTGGGAGTTTGATTGGTATAGCACTAAATAAATAGATTAGTTTAGGTAGTATTGCCATCTTTATTATATTCGCTTGACCTATCCAAGAGCACTTGATGTTTTTCCAATTGTTTACATCTGACTTTATTTGTGTGGAGACTGTTTTGTAGTTTTGCTCATATAGATCCTGACATTCCCTTGGCAGATATATTCCCAAATATTTTATACTATCAACAGTTATTTTCAATTGAATTTCTCTTTGTGTCTCTTGCTGTTGCATTTTGTTGGTGATGTATAAAAATGTTGATGATTTATGTGGATTTATTTTGTATCCTGCAACTTTGCTAAAGTTGTGGATTAATTCTAATAGTTTTTTAGTTGATTCTCTAGGGTTTTCTAAGTAGATCATCATATCATCTGCAAAGAGTGATAATTTGGTTTCCTCATGACCTACTCTAATTCCTTTAATCTCTTTTTCTTGTCTTATTGCCAAGGCTAGCATTTCTAATACAATATTGAATAGTAATGGTGATAGTGGGCAATTTTGTTTCACCCCTGATCTTATTGGGAATGGTTCCAGTTTATCACCATTACATATGATGCTAGCTGATGGTTTTAAATAGATGCTACCGACTATTTTAAGGAAAAGTCCATTAATTCCTATACTCTCTAATGTTTTTAATAGGAATGGATGTTGGATTTTATCAAATGCTTTTTCTGCATCTATTGAGATTATCATATGGTTTTTGTTAATTTGGTTATTAATACAGTCAATTATGTTAATAGTTTTCCTAATATTGTACCATCCCTGCATTCCTGGTATAAATCCTACTTGGTCATGGTGTATTATTCTAGGAATGATTTTCTGTTCTCTTTGCTAATATTTTATTTAAGATTTTTGCATCAATATTAATTAGGGAAATTGGTCTATAATTTTCTTTCTCTGTTTTTGTTTTACCTTGTTTAAATATCAGTACCATGCCTGTATCATAAAAGGAATTTAGGAGGAGTGCTTCATTCCCTATTTTTTCAAATAGTTTATGTAATATTGGAGGTAATTTTTTTTAAATGTTTGGTAGAATTCACATGTAAGTCCTGGGGATTTTTTCTTAAGGAGTTGATTAATGACTTATTCTATTTCTTTTTCTAAAATGGGACTATTTAAGTAATTTATTTCCTCTTCTGTTAATCTGGGCAATATACATTTTTGTAGATATTCCTCCATTTCACTTAGGTTACCAAATTTATTGGCATAAAGTTGGGCAAGGTAACTCCTGATTATTGCTCTAATTTCCTCTTCATTGGTGGAAAGTTCTCCCTTTTCATTTTTTAAGACTAACAATTTGATTTTCCTCTTTCCTTTTTCTAATCAAATTAACTAGAGGTTTATCTATTTTGTTGGTTTTTTCATAAAACCAACTTTTAGTTTTATTTATTAATTCAATAGTTTTTTTTTAACTTTCAATTGTATTAATCTCTCATTTTTAGGATTTCAAGTTTGGTATTTGATTGGGGGTTTTTAATTTGTTCTTTCTCTAGCTTTCTTAGTTGCAAGCCCAATTCATTGATTTTCTCTTTGTTTTATGTAAATAAGCATCTAGAGATATAAAATTTCCCCTTATTACCGCTTTGGCTGTATCCCACAAATTTTGGTATGTTGTCTCATTATTGTCATTCTCTTGGATGAAATTAGTAATTGTGTCTGTAATTTGCCGTTTTACCCACTCGTTCTTTAGGATGAAATTATTTAGTTTCCAATTGCTTTTTTCTCTATTTTCTCCTGGCCTTATATTGCATGTGATTTTTATTCTGGCATGATCTGAAAAAAAATACATTTACTATTTCTGCCTTCCTGCATTTGATTTTGAGGTTTTTGTGTCCTAACACATGGTCAATTTTTGTATATGTTCCATGGACTGCTGAGAAAAAAGTAAACTCCTTTCTGTCTCCATTTAATTTCCTGCAAAGATCTATCATACCTAACTTTTCTAACATTTTGTTTACCTCCTTAAATTCTTTCTTATTTATTTTGTGGTTTGATTTATCTAGTTCCGAGAGAGGGAGGTTGAGATCCCCCACTATTATAGTTTTGCTGTCTATTTCTTCTTGCATCTCTCTGAACTTTTCTTCTAGGAATTTCCATGCTATACCACTTGGTGCATATATGTTTAGTATTGATATTGCTTCATTGTCTGTGATACCCTTTAGTAAGATATAATTTCCTTCTCTGTCTCTTTTATTTAGGTCTATCTTTGCTTTTACTTGATCTGAGATCAGGATTGCTACTGCTACTTCTGTTTTTTTTTTTTTTTTTTTTTTGTTCACCTGAAGCATAATAAATTCTGCTACAGCTTTTTACCTTCACCCTGTATGTGCCTCTATGCTTTAGATGTGTTTCTTGTATGCAACATATTGTTGGTTTCTGGTTTTTAATCCAGTCTGCTATCCACTTCCACTTTATGGGAGTTCATTCCATTAACATCCACAGTTAAAATAACTAATTCTGTATTTCCTGCCATCTTATTTACCCTAGCTTATGCTTTTCTTTTCTATCCCCTTTCCCTCCTCCCTAGTATTTTGCTTTTGATAACCACTTCCCTCAAACAATCCTTCCTCTTTAGAGGCCCACCCCTTTTTTACACCTTTCCCTTAATTCTTCTGTTTTCCCTTCTATTAGTCTATTCCCTTTCTTTTCCCCCTTTCCCTCCTGTTTCCTTATAAAATTGAACAGGTTTCTTTTTTGATACCCAATATGTCTATTATTCCCTCAGAGCCAAATCTGATGAGATGGAGATTAACACAATTCTCATTCTCCTCCCTTTTTTCCCCTCAATCATTATAGGTTTTCTTTGCCTCTACATGTGAGGTAATTTCCCTTATTTTACCTCCTTTTCCTCTTCTTCCAGTGAGGAACTCCATTTCTGACAGAAGGTTAGAGTGAGAGAAAGGAAACTAGAAATTCCCAGATAAGTTTTGCATACCCTCTAAGGCTTTCATGGTAATTTATAATTATAAAAAATAAAATTCAGTCAACATGTTTTATATGTGGAACTCTTTACAAAAAGATATTCTATTATTTGAAATAAGAAACAAGCCAGTTTTTCTGTTACTCCCTTTTTAGACATTTCCTCAACTGGCTTTGGGAGGAAAGAGACACTTAACTGAGAGACTGATGTGAAGATCACTGCAATAGAAAAGAGGTCACAAGGATCCCATTGTATATACAACAGAGAATAAACAGCCACTTCTTGGGTCGTGGTGATGGGTCTACTCTTGTAAAAGGAGAGCATCTTCCTCTTCAGAAACATTGCCTTGAATGGAAGTGAAGTCTCTTCATCTCAGCTAGTGCAGAAAAGAAGAAATTGGAGAGAGGAAAATAGCTGCTGCTATGGAAATGTTCCAAATAGTATTAGGAAATATGATTAAAACTATCAAATGTGATAAGAAGGTAAGGAGTATGAGAGAATAAAAAGAGTAAAGCTTTTCCTTGAAATTTTCTTTCAAAATTTTTTTCCACAAGGATTTTTAAAAGAATCACATTTATTGCTAGCCTTTATTTTTTCATTATCTTCAGCTCTGAGAATATTCCATATTTTCCTTAATTCAGCAAGTATTGTGATCAGAAAGGAAAAACACAGAAAGGACAAAAAGTAGCTTTACAAAATCAATTAACATACATGCCAAATAAACCCAATATTTCATGTCACTCATCCAATTTCACTCCAAAGAATGGAAAGAAGGATCATTTTCTCATAGGCCCTCTTCTTATGGCCATGATTATTCATTCTAGTTACAATAAATTAGTGAAATATTTTCCCTCATTTTCTTTCCCTTCCTCTTCTGTCTTTGGTGTCTTTTCTCTCTTTGTTCTGTCAATAATACCTACTATCCAACTGCTTGTCATTTAAGGCTGATTAAAAATTTAAATTCTAATTTTCATTCTGATCCATATGATATCCAGTCAAATGGACTAAGGTAGAAGGAATTACTTTCCAGCATGATATTAGGATTGTGGATTGAGAAATTCTTCAATAATTTGTCATTGTGAGTAGGATTTACTGGGATTACTGTTAGTAGAGAAGGAATTTCCTTTTCTGGAATTACTGAGGTAATACATATTAACTCTGATGACCTTCTCACATCAGTTCTCTGGGGCACAATAGGCTCCAGTGTTCTGTAGGGCATTAACTGTAATATGCCTCGAATTGTTGCAATGTATGAGACTAATTAAAACATAATTAGTTGAAAGGGCAGAGCCAAGATGCCAGAGAAGCATTTTAATTTAAAATTCTTTAAAATTCTTTAGATACTTTAAGGTGGTAAAGAGAATTTTAGAAAAGATAAACTCATTGTAATTAATATCTTGGCCAAGAAAACCCCAAATGGGGAAACCCAGAGCTTGACACAAAAGAAAGGAGTCAACAACAAAGATACAAATAAGCACACCAAAAGCTAAAATTCATTTCACATTTTTATTGAATGGGGCGGAAGGTTAACAGTAATTCAAGTGGCACAGGACTGGAAAAAATTGAAATCTATATATCTCAGAGAACTTTGATAAATTTTAGGACATATATAAAGCCATCATCCTCATGTGTATTATTAATGTTTTTAACTGCTGAAATAGAATTTGATATACTGTGAAATTTCATAAATACACAATCCACTGAGAATAAGAAGGCACAACATACTCTTCAGTTTATAGGGAGAAAGGTAAGCTATTTAGAAGTTGGTGATGCTCATTCTCTTGCAGAGGAAGTTGGGAGTCTAGTGGTGGATTGAGAATTCCTCCTGGGAGAAATACTCAGAGAGATGAATAGCAGGAAGCACAAAGATGAGAATCCGCTGGACAGAGAGTCATGGGACCAGGCTTTGTTCCTGAAAGTGGGGGTCCAGGAGAAAAGATGGGTGTAACAGGTGCTGCAAATGAAATATTAGGTAATTCATAAATAAGAGAACTCTGGAGAATGTTGTAAAAGGAAAGAGTGCCAATGTTATATTCCAGGTATACCCCAACCCTGGGAAGAGGGCCTTTCAGTCTGTGATTCAATGATCCAGGATAGGATTGCAAACAGTAATCATCTTCCTTCTTGATGCATTGCAGGAAGAACACAGAGGGACAATGAGTCATGCTCCCACCATTTTCTGTCTTCAAGTAGGGTGTATGAACCCCCAGTAACCACTGAGGTAAATGTTTTACATCTACCTCCCAGTATTGTCTGCCTGAGGTAAAGGCCTGCTCAGCAAGGACAATGTGAAGTTTAGAGTCATCAGCATGTTGGGTGTCCACCTGCCAGCCTTCTCCTGCTCTCACACTCTTCAGATCCTCAGAAACAATCAAAGAAGGACTGGCTGATGAAGGATCCATTGTGATATCCACCCGGAATCGGTTGAGTAGCTCTATCATGCCAGAGATGGGACACACTCTCAGCTCAGGGATGACATCCTTGGCCCTTTGGGACAACACTGACTCACTCCTTTCCAGCAACTCCTTGATATTCCTTAGCAGGTCCAGGTTGGGTTGGTGGTCTGCTTCCTGTAGATCTAGCATGAGTTCCTGAAGGGTTCTTCTTTGCTGAGATAGCCTGTTCTGCTCCATCCTTTCTTCTCGCTCCAACTTATCAAAAGGGCATTCTTCCCAGAACTGGCGATTGTACACTTTGAAGAATTCATCTGTAATCATCTGGTACCAATGAACAGGTCTATGATCAGTAAGAAGTTTCTCAGCTTCCTCAAAGTGCTTCTCCAAGCAACTATGAATGTTCTGGAGCTTCTTCCTGAAATTGGGAGCAGCTTGTTCTACAGGAGAGAGCCTGTGAGCCCCATGCTCTGGGCTTTGGCAACATCTCATACAGAGTAAGGTCTGGTCATCTTCACAAAAGAAGTTTAAGACTTCATTGTGAGTGTCACACCACCTCTGTCCCCCAGGACTCTGCAA